>FLSR01004885.1:20262815-20273281 GCA_900092035.1 Leuciscus waleckii | reverse complement strand
GTAATGTTTCCAAACTTTTGGCCTGTACTGTAGATTAATAAATGCCGTAAAAATGGTTGTTCATTTTTAGTTTATGACATCTAATTTAGAACCACTGATATACGAGAAGACCCTACTGCTAAATCTTTATAATCAAATACAAATGTAGAAGATGAGTAAACTTTAGTATAACCTAATAAATGTACAGTGCTGGCAAATTAAACTGTTGCTGATCTAAATGAACACTAGAGGGAGCAGTTGGCTCTCACTTTATGACTGCAATTTGAAAGCTTTTTCTGTGCTCAAGTAAAGGTGACAGGTGATCACGAAAACAAGGATTGGTCATGATCATGCTTGATGTAACTTTTAATGAATTCAAAGTTATACATGAAAATGTCAAATAATGGTGTTATTTTTTATTTACTGTCAAGTTATCATTTTCAGTGGTACTTTGTGGACCAATTCATGATCAGACATCAATTTACTCCAAAACTACACAAGGTCAAGCTAGCCGCGACGAAAATAGAGGTGCACTATTTATCAAGATGATTACGGTAATCAGCAGGAAAAGCAAAGAGACATTCCATCCCATTGGCAAGTGAATGGGATGCCAAAGATGTTTGTCTGATGTATGTAGAACAACATTCAACAACAATTCAGATTTAAATCATAGCCCTATATATGTACTCAAGTATTCGAGTTGATTTAACATGCTCATTACACATCCTCCAAAAAAACCTGAGTTTGCAAATGTTCCTGTTTCTGCTATTACTGCCCTGTGGTTAAACAAGTAAGGAAAGCTAATTTAATAACTCTCCAAATTTTCAATAACAGCCTTGATTTTTTTTTCAGTTGTGCTGCAGGGGAGCGTGAGTCATCTCGGCCTGTTTTGCTAACAATTCTGAGTGATCTTGTGTCTCTGGGCTTAAACTCATGGTAATGCTCCTCAGGCCTCAACCATGGCGTGTCTGCATCAAATCCTCCAGGTGAAGCAGAAACTACACAATTACTTTTTCAAAATGTAAGATTTGTGGATCAGAACAGGATAACGCCAGTGCAAATACAGGTAATGAATTATAAAGCATATGCATGTTTGTTTTTTTGGTCAAAAATATTATTTTAATGGTTAACATGGCAATATTGTTTGGCTTTTGACGTTTAACTGTCAAATTATTTCTCTCTTGTAGGTTTTCAAGAAAGGGTGTAATTGTTTGTAAGAACAACCTTGCAAAATCGTCAATCTGAGAGGAATGTTCGCACTTCCCCTGCAATCTCTATCTTATACACACACACATACTCCCACACTATGCCTGCTGATCCCACTTCATAAAATCTCCCTCTCCTACTCTAATACTAATCAAGCCAACAGCAGGCTATCACTAAAATAGCCTGATAAGCTAAACCACCAGAAGCAGTGAGTTAGCATTGCTCAGTCAAAAACATGTAGTGTAATGAGTCAAATACATGAATCTTCTTGATTCAAAATATAGGTGACCTGTTTACTGCATGAAACTTGGTTCTCAGTACCTGCTGAGCCAAAGCAGCATGTCAGAGTATTTTTACCCAGCTCTGTCAGAGTTGATCCCCTGTAATTGAGAGGATAAATATCCCTCCTCCTCTTTACAAACAGATTGTTACACACAATTGCAATTTTAATGATATGATAACATATATAAATCAAGTCCCTTGTTTTCGTGTATATAAAGAATTTTACATACTGTATTTTGAAGTACAGGTACGTCTCCATGTACCCTCTTGAATCCTCATGGGCTTTTTTCATTACAGGATACCTCTAAGGAAAAGTTGTTTGAGAAGGAAGACGGAGAAATACTGTAATGCATTGTGTTCTCAGTAATCTCAGTGATGTGTCTTCAATTATAACCTATTTTGTCTACAGTATGAATCATATGTCGCCACAGTAAAAGAGACCCTTGTGCCTTACAGATACCATGGAATCCAGAGAAGAATAGTCAGGATGATCAAGGGCCAAGGTCAACAGAGCAGATTAATATGATCTCACCTGCAACAAAGAGATTTAATGCACCATCTCAAGCCATATCATTAACTGACAAATGCTCTAATTATTCTATGAGGGCAAAGCAATGGAGATTTAGTGGGAGGGTAGGGGGAGGACTAAGCCGGGCAATTAGGAAAAGCAATCTTTGCTCCCTGAGGTGGATAGAGAGAGAGAGAGATAGAGAGAGAGAGCGGTGAGTATTAACGCAGTACATGTCTCTTTAAATGAAGGGAGAGCGAGGAGAGAGAGCATGTGCAAGGGGGAGGGGGAGTTGGCTGCGTTGGAACAGTCCACCTCTAATGAGCAGATTTGAGAGACACCAGTGTAAGAGAGAGAGAGAGAGAGCATGTGCAAGGGGGAGGGGGAGTTGGCTGCGTTGGAACAGTCCACCTCTAATGAGCAGATTTGAGAGACACCAGTGTAAGAGAGAGAGAGAGAGAGAGAGAGACATCATATGGGGGAATAAGATGACGACGGAGTAAAAGACCATCAGCGTCACATGAAAATCATTCCAACAGCGTGATTGAGTCAAGGAAGAACAGAAGAAGGTAAATCAGGAACAATGAATCTGGTTTTCCCACCTGCAAGCGAACCGGAGCACAGGATTTTTATACAGACCTGAAAAGAAAGCAGAGAGGAAAGCAGAGACAACGACGAAACAGTGTCCAGATAAGGAATTAATCACATCAGTTTGTTTACGATCAAGCTGTGCGCTCATCCAGCGCTGGCGAGAGCGTGCATATATATGCATGCGATTGTGTGTGGATAGAGACTGCATTGCTGCTAGAAGACAGAGACTGAAGCTTGCAAAATCCATCGCTCTTTTTTTTCTTGTTTCTCTTGCACTCAGTCTCCCTGTGTGGCATCAGCATGTCGGGTGGATTTGGTACAACAGTAAGTGAGCTCCTGGCAGAGGGGATGCGTTTGTAAATGCTACCTGCTTGCTTCATCTATCGCCCGTCACTCTGAGTTCTCACAGGTTTCTAGGTGGAGCCTGGTGGTCTCAGCGATGGGAGGGGAAGTGAAACAGCTCAAAGCCCCAGAGAGGGAGAGCGGGAGTGAGGGTAGGTGTGTGCTGGCACAGGTGCCCTCGGTGGAGGCAGGAACGAGGAGGGGGCCAGAGCACCAGAACCGAAAGAATTGTTGCTGCGCTGGTAACGGTAGAACAAGGCGCATGGCTGGCGTGGGCCCACTTTCATCACTAAGAAGCAACTGCAGGAAAGCAACTTGTGAATAAAAAGCTCCACTCCTAGAAGAGGATGTCTGAGAGGACTCAAGCTGCTCCTGCCTAGTTTGACAGGAGGGGACTACTGCCCAGGAGGGCACCTCTTTCTTTCTTTTAACTTTTTGCATTGTTTTTTAAAGGCCAATCAAGGGAGAGTTTACAGGTTTTTTCATTCCCCAGCTTTCCACCAACACCCTGGCCCCATTTCCAAATCTGATTTTGTTTGGGTCTTACTTCTTTTTCTTTTCTTTTTGAGATTTGGGGTATTTGCCAAAACCTATTTCATGCATGTCCACTGGGGGCAGGTTCAACTTTGATGATGGGGGATCATACTGTGGAGGGTGGGAAGAGGGAAAGGCCCATGGCCATGGCATCTGCACAGGACCCAAGGGCCAAGGCGAGTATGCAGGCTCCTGGAGCCACGGCTTTGAGGTGGTGGGCATCTATACATGGCCCAGTGGGAACACCTATCAGGGGACATGGGCGCAAGGTAAGCGCCATGGCATTGGTGTTGAAAACAAGGGCAAGTGGGTTTATAAAGGTGAATGGACACATGGATTTAAGGGACGCTACGGTGTGCGGGAAAGCACAGGAACCAGCGGCAAGTACGAGGGTACATGGAACAACGGCCTACAGGATGGATACGGAACGGAGACATACTCTGATGGAGGTAAGAGTTATGAAACTGTTTTGGTAAAGAGTTTGAGTTCAAGTTTTAAAAAAGTCTTCCAACTAAATGACACCACAAAATAGTGACATCTCTGGACAAGGGATAGTTTAATTGAATCCCTCTTGTCATTACAAACCATATGATTTTTTTCTGTGGAACACCCTAACGTTGGACCCCAGTGTTCTTCAAAGTATTTTCTTGTGTATTCAACAGAAGAAAGTCATACCAGTTTTGAACAACATGAGGGTGAATAAATGTTGATGGGATTTTTGCATGAACTGTCCCTTTAATGGATAACACAAAAACTATTACAGCACAGAGAGATATTTCTAGAATACCTTGTAATTTCCATTTTTGCACCACTCATCACTTTTTTACTTGTAGTCAGTTTTTTTTAATTCTTCCTCTACTCATCATTTGGACAAGCGAATTCCTCCATCGTCCACAAGCTGCTGAGGAGATCAATTTGGAGGCTCAAATTAAGGCCAATTGGACATCTAGAGAGAGAGAGAGAGAGAGGAAGAACGAGAGAACCTACAAGTCTTGTAAAAGCCCTTGACAAAATACCAGAACACCCTATTTGAGCTGGAACAAGGTTTCTGTTTTACTGTTCTGGAGACAGTACAAACTAAAATTGCCAAAACAAAAGTCAAGATGATATGAAGGCAAGATAAGTGACGAAGATCAATGGCCATGAAAGTAACAATAGGCTCATTTACTTGAAACAAGCAAAACCACCACTGTAGCATATACTTGACATAACACTCATGCAATGGCTTACCTTTAACTGGCCTAGAGTAAAAACTTTTTTTTTTTATTAAATAATTAATTGTTCTGTCAGTTGTTGAATGTGAATGCATACCAGTGCAGAGTCACGTGACCTGAACCCTCAGTTCTGTGCTTTTTTGTAAAAGAAATCTCCCATTTGATCACTCTTAGTGTCTTTGTTAGTAAAGGTGCAATATTAATACGTAATAGGTATGTAACATTGTAATACCAACTATTAAAAGGATGGTTCGCCCAAAAATTTAAATTCTGTCTTTATTTACTCACCCTCATTTTATTCCAAACCTGTAATTTCTTCTGTAGAAGACACAAAAATATACAATTTGAAGATTGTTTGAAATGTTTTTGCATAACATTGGGCTTTCACATGAAGTGAGTAAATATTAAAATAAATTTCAATTTTGGGTGAACTGTCCCTTTAAGTTAACAGGTAGAGTAGGAGTGTGACATACTCATATATTGATTTTTGTCTCATTGATCTAAAGGTAGCTGAATGTATAGATGTGGAGAAACATACCCACATATGCATCCTCACACTCTCTGAAGATATCGTTTCAGTGAGTGTGAAAAGTAAAATCAGCAACCCTTTGGCTGTTTTAAGTTGAAGAAAGTGTCAGTTCTGGTAATGAGGCATATACTTGTATCAACAGTCTATCTATTTTCAGAGCAGCATAACCTCTCTCTCTTTGTTTAATTTTCTTTGCATTATGGAAGTGTTGCCTGTGAGTCTTTTACACCAAGTTGCTGTGGAAACACACACAGACTCTGGCAGCAGGTCAGCGTGTCACTGGAGACTCAATGCTCGCAACTCTGATTGGCTGGCTGACTCGCTAATGGCGTTTACTTACTTTGGTACTAATCTGGACCACTTAATCACAACCACAGTAAGCAGTCAGAGAAGACAGAGATTGATAAAAATAAAAAAAGAAAGAAAGAAAGAAAATGAGCCAAAGAAGGGAGAGACAAGACAAGAGGAGGTTAATAGGGCCACAAAGAGGTTACAGTGGCATTATCAGCTCTCAGTGCTGTCTGAGTACACTACAGCTGCCACACATGAAAGCATCTGTTCACATTATGACCTGAATTCCACCATCACACTAAAGAGGACAGGTTTGAAGAGGGCAAGTTAGTTTCCATTAGCTTCTTCTGCTCTCATAGTATGCAATATTATAAACACATCTTTGCTATAAATATAAACTGACATTTCTAGGCTTGCTGTAAATATGTGATATTTCATTACTATTAACGTTACATCACATGCATTAATCTTTGATTCAATAACATGTCTTGTCATGTTTTACCCCTCAGTCGGCCCCTTAGGGATTACTTGTCTACAGAGAATGGCATTGTACAGGATATGGATGATTTTTGCTTTTATGGCTGCTCTGATTTAGTTTCTGATGTAACTCTAATGATTATTTAGAAGTCAGGGAGTAAAGTACTTACATACATCGATGTGGAACTCTATGTTGCTTGAGGCCAACAGTGTTATCATGTCCACTATGTGGCTTATGTACAGCAATTCCCAACACTTTTGCATGACTAAAACTCAAATGCTGATCAATTTGGCCTCTGAAAAGCGCCATTCTGCATTGCTCAAAAGCAAATCGAAATACCTAGAGCTGGCTTGACAACAAAAGGAAGCAACATATCAGTTATGTGGTTCCAATACATTCAGGATTATTTTATTATGTTCATAATCCTAAAATGGGGACTATTCCACTTCTCAAATGCATCACCTACATAACATTAAAAAAAAAGAAAAGTCAAACTGAAATCCCCTTAAACGGATAACAGCTTGCTAGTCTATGTAGGCTTAGAGAGATTTGGTTTTAAGTGTAGCTTTATTTTGTATTGTGGAGCGTTGTCGCAATACCATTGCCCCATATACAGAAAACATTGCCTGAATAAACAACAATTTTATGGCATTGTTTATATAAGATTGACAATGCTATAAAAGTGTGTGGTTTGCATCAGGGTAAAGTCGCCTTTGGCCTGCCATGTGAAGCACCTATTATTTCCAAAGCTATAAATGCCCAATGGATGGTTTATATTAGAGTAGGTTAAGGATAAGAGATCTCTTTAGTCCATCTATGGATACGAACACCTGTTTCATTCTGAGAAGTGTACTGTCCTGGATTTAAGGCCACTAGAGATGAGCATGGCCGACAGATGTGTACTCTGCGAGAGTCTGGCCCGCAACCACACGCATGCAACAATTACTCTGCTATTGCTGACTTTGTGAAAAAGACAAGAGATTAATAATTCATGGAAGAGCCGATCCAAACAGACATTCTGCCTGCTTTGCGGGAGTCTGCCTTTTCCTGGTATGAATTCTAATTAGTACTGTATACGAGATATTTAGGCCAAGTGAGCCACAACGTCATCATTTCTTTAGACAGACACGTCCCTGTCACGACACATGAAAAGGAAAAAACAAGAAGTATTCAACCTCGAAAAACAGAACAGCGAGCATTGTTAAAGAAACCATTATAAATTCAACCCGGGGGAAGGCGCGTGATTAAATCTGTCCTGTGATGTTTCCGCGTCTTTGATCTTTCCGCATTAACCGTTTCCGTTCTGTGTGCCCCGCGCTGTTGCACAATGCATCTCATAGGCCTCCGGCAGAAACGCAAGCGAATTAGTTTTGACATGTGGGTTGCAGGACCATAGAAAGCCAATACCGGACCACTAATCACATAACCATGTGACCCATGTGGGATGTCCCATGCTCATACAAGGCTACTGTTGTTTGCATGTCCCATCCAGTAAGTCAGCATTTTCTTTTTTTTGCTACTGCATTTTCATTGGTATTGCTGTTTTCACAGCAGTGCAGTGATTCAATTAGATGTTCCTCTGATTAATACTAACGTCTGCATCCTCAGAGAGCTCCCGCTCTCTATATTGCATATTCACACTTGGTTTGTTCAAACAGACTTGTTAGATCTCACAAAGCAAGAGATCTGACATCTACCTCATGGAAAGAATACACATTGTATTGGATATCTGAACATCTTAACCTCCTGAGACGCAGCAAACAAACAAACACAGGTTTTGTCATTTAGATTATTTCTTCTAAGTGACAGATAAATTTTTGTGAAAATACCAGATGCACAGTTGAAATACCAAACAGTTTGATCAAACGTGCAGCCTTGAACAGCTAAAACAAATGATATGGGAATAATTTTCACTTCACTTTTTAAAAATGTGATGATATGAACTAAGCATGGTTTATGGTTAGTTTATAAATTTCAGTTCATTAATTGCATTTTGAATTGTATTTTCCCCTGATGTTTGTGGCCCTATAAAAATAGAGATATATTATATTATAAGTAGTTTTACATAATTACATCATATCATTATAATACTGAATATGAAAGAAAAGCCCAGGATGTCCTTTTCATGATATATATGAAACACTTCAAACTGTGATAATATGGTCTAAGAGATATTAGCAAACAACTTATGTCCACTACAGTGAACAAAAATGAATTGCTGAATCTCAGGAGGATATAAAACTCAACTGAAACAGGCAGGCTATACACCCACTCTTATCTTCAGAACCATGGAGAGCGCCAGCAGCGCGCCAGTGTCGTGACTGTTCTCCCTCTATCTCTCTCTCCCTGAGAGTAGCTTTCCCACGATATCATAGTAATACAAGAGAAGAGCACACCGATTATCTAACAAATTTCTTCATTAGGCACACCTGTCAGGCTGTTTACTTCTAACACCTCTTTAGCCGCCTCTTTTAATGAGAAGTTCCTATGACTACCTGCAGAATTATCAAAGGAACTGGAAGATTGCGTGTGTTTGTACCACAAGAGATCTCACTTTCACTCCCCTGCCTGACCTCACAGGGAAAACGTACATAAGGGACCCTTTAGAATTTGTTTTAACCGACAATAACATTTTCTGAACGTCAAAGTGTGAAATCGAAAGAACTTCATTTGAGTAACAAACGTCTAAATAGTTGATTTTTTTTATTTTATCCTGACTGTTCCTGTTTCAAAATGAAAAAAATTTCAGTTATGGATCAGTTCAAGAGAAGAGTGCTAGCAAACAGTATTTTGACACATTTTGCACTTCTCCAGATGAAGTATGACAGATACTGACATATATTCCAAGACAAAACAATACCTGGATTTATCCAATCCAAAGTTGACATACCCTTGGTTCTCTATATTGTGTGTTGCATCCTTGACTCTCTGGTTTGTCCTGAACAGTGAAGCTGTCCACTTATTAAAAAAATAAAATAAATCCTCCAGGTATTGTAAGATTACCAGCATGCTTTGAATGGTTGCAGTGGCTATATGATGTTGAGATCCATATTTGCAACTCATAATTACCATAAAATGCTGCAAAACAAAATCAGTTATAATCAACTCAATATTAAAAAAGATTCATATTTAAAATGTTGGAACATGATAATTACACTAAATTATTAAGTCTTATCTTTAATATAAACATCTGCCTAAAGAGTATGCAAATGATGAGCCTTACTGTAAGAACTGAATACTAACAAACATGTAGCCTACTTAATGTTTCATTATTTTGTGAAGCTGCTTGTAAACACACTGGAATATACTTTTGTACATAAATATCATCTAATGTAAAGTGTCACTAATCTTTTGCTCTTCTTGCACATCCTGTTTAAAACAAGTGAAGATTGCATCTTAATTTCAGTCACTGTGACTTGGGAATCTGCCCGAGGCTTCAAGGAACACAGAGCAGTTCAAAGGCTAATCAAGGACAAGTTTCCCCTTCACATACCTCAAACGGGAAGACGTAATGTACAAAACCATTTCAGCCGGTGGGCGTATCTTGTCCTCAGACCGCCAGACTCCGAGTCGGATGCTTAGTTTCGTGTCTGTGCTAACGCTGTGCCCATCAATCAGAGCACTACGGACGTCAGCAGTTTTACATCACTGTCAGGCTGCCTTTATTCTGGAAGGCCTGCCAATGCATCATAATCAAAAATCCTCTCTCGTCTATAATCCATTGAACTATCTATTAGATTTGCTTTTGTTTTACGGATGCTAATGATGTTACTGATTATCCACAAAATTTGTTTACCATACAGGTCTGTAGAGATCTATAATTGTGAAAAATGAGAACAGAGATGAGATTTTTTCATTTGTGGCTTGTAGAAGTTACAATAATGTTGGTATGATGAAGATATTTAGCTATTGTTTTCTCAGAATCTTGCTTTATTTGAGCTGTTACGGTTAAATCTGAAGCGGGCAAAAATGTGCAGTAGATAATGAATGGAAGTGTGGGTATGTGTGTGTTTGTGCGAAAGAACTACACTGTGATTGTTTGGTAGGTGTGAACTGATGCCTCCTCTCTTTCTTTGTGTCGGTGTGTGTGGGAACTTTCTGAGCTAATCCCATCACTTTAGGTCTGTGTTTGATCTACATATCACACAGCACGCAGCTGCTGCCCGACAATATGAAGAAAGCATCAGCAAGATATTGGCACTCCGCTGAATACAGCATCAGAATGACAACAGCTACAGGCCTGTGACAGTGTGTCAGTTTCCTGTTCTCACTTCAGTTGCAGTACTTGCTTTCACTCCTTCATACACACTATTTGCCTGCAAGAATTCTTCTTCACATATAATTATCAAATCTTTGAAGGGTTTCTCATTTGGTATGACTTTGTATGAACTGTGTCACATGAAGGTCTATCCCAAACCCTAGGGTAAACCTAACCCTTTTTGGGGTGTAAGCAAATATTAAAAAAAAAAAAAAAAAAAAGCAAAAAGGACATAGTGGAAAACCACCTTTAAA
>FLSR01004885.1:20126489-20252560 GCA_900092035.1 Leuciscus waleckii | reverse complement strand
ATTTTTAAACATGAATACGGGTTATTGATTTTTATGCAAAAAAAAAAAAAAAAAGGTACAATCAACTTGGCTGTCAAGTAATTTCAACTACTTAAATTACATTAAACTGACTTAAAAAATGAGTTGAATCTCACTTAAAAAATAAAGTTTAAAACGGTTTAACTTATTTTGATGAGTTGAAGTGATGTAAAAACATATGTTGCCATGACTTATTGATCATGTCATTTTTTACAGTGTGGCCGATCATCCGCTGGTAGTTCAGAACTTCGTTTCGGGGAGGAACTTTTGAAGAATAATTTAATCTTTTAGTCCAAAAGATTAAGAAAAACTTGATTTCTAATAAATATAGTCCTTTTTAAACTATACTTTTATCAATTTAAAAAGGGTAGTCTAGAACAGGTCCATCAAGATTTGCCATACATTAAAAAATATACAAATACAAACACTTCCGGCCAAAATGTACGCAGACACAACACATAACAGGATGTAGGATAGACTAGTGGATATCTAAACGACTGAGAAGATCACATAACAGTTAATCTGATTAGCTCGCTGGGGTCAACCTGGTCAAAGTAGCTACTACAGTAGACCTGTGCTGACGCGCTAACACCGGAAGCAACCGTGACTCATCTGCAACTTAAAGCTTTGTTCTGGTGGTCACGGGGCGGCTTATTTGGGCCATCCATAGGACGCTTAGTTGTCACAAGAAATCCGTCTTTGGACTTTGTTACAAATGTGTTACAAATTTGATCAAAAAGTGACCACCCACTTTTTCAGAGGCTCTGGTTCTGGTATTGTTCCCATTTATTTTCTTAACATTTCACACACACAAAAACAACAACACAATTTTCAAAACCTTGAATTCATCCAATCAGCTCTGAATCACAACATTTAACTCTAAATAAAATGATTCACGTTACAACATTTGATTCTGAGAGACATTATTATTATATACTAAATTTACATGACATAATATACACTATTAACTGAGCAAATGAGCACTTATCCTATGAATCTTTTCGAGTAAGAGAATCAACAAAACCGCTAACATATAAAATCATTGGTCACATAAAATCATCTGTAAGTCATTGTGAACAAATTAACTTCTCATCCTATTAATATTTTTGAATAATGTAAGAAAATAAAAAAGCACTAACATAAAATCACTTACTTTAAGTCATTATAAACAAATTAACTGCTCAATATGAATATTTTTGAATAATGTAAAATAAAAATAAAAACGCTAATATAAAATCAGACTAAGTCATTATGAACAAATTAACTGCTCATCCTATGAATCTTTTGGAATAATGTAAGAAAATAAACGCTGACATATGAAATCTATGACTATAAGTCATTATGAACAAATCCAACTACTCGTGCTATGAATCTTTTTGAATAATGTAACATAAAAAAAAAATACTAAGATAAAATCTATGACTATAAGTGATTATGAACAATACTAAGATAAAATCTATGACTTAAGTGATTATGAACAAATTAACTACTCATCATATCAATCTTTTCGAATTGTGTTATAAAATCAACAACAACAACAAAAAGCCAGATCTAAAATCATTCAAGTCATTATGAACAAATTAACTCTATTCTAACTGTAATAGAATCAACAAAAATGCTAAGATATAAAATAATTGACTGTACTGCAAGTCATTGGCTAAAATTATTAAATACAATATTTTAGAAATGTGCAACAAAATTTTCAAATATATACAAATATAAAAGTAAATTGAGAGGTAGAGACTGATTTGATTACCTCAATCACAATACTTCATGGGACTGAGTCTCATTTAGGTCAGAATGCCATGATTCCTTCACTAATTGATGGATCTTGTGGTATTTTACTAGGATTTTGAGAATAAACAGATTTAAAAAATATTGACTTGTGGCTTCTACTGAAGCATATCGTCATTGCTTGATCACAGAGATCAAGGTCGGTCTGAGTTGAAAGTTTTTGCATCTTTGTATGGAGAAAATGAATGAGATTTTTACTTACGGAACCAGATTGTTGTGTTGTGCTGTATTGGCACTGATGCTTAAACGTGGATGGTCATACTGTATGTTAATGCTCTTGATTTTGTTTTGAGTTTTGATGTCATAAACATTGTTTCTAATTGACCCACACCATTATCTCTGAGTGGAAAGGGGCGAAAGCTTTGCATTGTGAACATTATCATATATTAGCTCTTTTTATGTCAAAAATGCAAGAAAAATCCTGTTTACCATTATAAATGCCTTTAAATGAAGGTGACTGGAAGATCCATCTTTTGAAATTGATGGTGTAGTTGCACTGTAGGTTATGGATGTGTGAATGTGATCCTAAAAAAGAAGGCCGGGTGTTCAGATCATTTAGTAAAGTCACGCGAGTAGGAGAATGTGAATGAGAGGCAGGGCTTTAGAAAAAAAAAGAGTGCGTGTGTATGAAAGAGAGTGAAAGAAGCGATGGGAGGTGCCTGCACGTGTCTGAGTGTTGAGAGGAAGGACGAAGAAAAAAAGAGAGTGAGAATCTGTGTTAGCGTCAGAGAAGGGTGAGAGAGTTTGCACGTGGATGAGTGTTAAATATATGTTTAAAGAGATAGTTCACCCAAAAATGAAACTCATTTGATTCAGAATGCTTTTACATTCTTGAGTGGAACACAGAGTAATATTTTTTGAAAAATATCCTGGCTGATTTTTTCTCTCAATCTAATTAAAGTGAATGGGGATTGGAGATGACAATCTAATAATTGACAATTCAATAAATAATAATTTAAATATATTTTTCCAATGACGTATGAAAAAGTAACTTTATTGAAGATATATACTATAGACCAAAGGTTTAATGTTTTTTATGCTCACAAAGGCTGCATTTATTTGATCAAAGACACAGTAAAAACAGTAATACTGTGAAATATTCTTACAATTTAAAATAACTAAATATATAAAAAAATATTTCAAAATGTAATTTATTCCTGTGATGCAAAGCTGAATTTTCAGCATCATTACTCTTTAGTTTCACACGATCCTTCAGAAATCGTTCTAATGTTCTTATTATTATCTATGTTGAAAACAGTTGTGCTGCTTAATATCTTTGTGGAAACAATGATTCCTTTTTTTTCAGGATTCGTTCATGAATAGAAAGTTCAAAAGAACAGCATTTATTTGAAATAGAAATCATTTGTAATAATGTCAAAGTCTTTACTGTCATTTTTGATTAATTTAAAGCATCCTTCCTTAATAAAAGTAATATTTTTTTCAAAAACAAACAGACAATTCTCTGAAAACAAGGCTTAAAAAAAAAAAAATTTATGCATCATGTTTTAAGATTTTATTTTATTTTTTTAAATGAGAAGCTCATTTGAGCAAAAAAAGAGTGGCCAGGTTATTCTTCAGAAAGTTTACTTTATGTGTTCAGTGGAAGAAAGCAAGTCAGTTGGGTTTAAAACAACACAAGGGTGAATAAATGAACCCATTTTTTGCTGAACTATCCCTTTAACTGTGTGAGTTAGCGGGACTTGCTGTGAAACGCGTTTAGTCTCTGTTTCCATCAGAAAGTGTGTAGAAACATTGCTACTGTTCAGCAGTATATAAATAGAACGGTAACCAGCACAGCTCGACCCAGACTCACAGCGCCTATGGATCAGGATCCAGTGTGTGTGTGTGTGTGTGTGTGTGTGAGACCATATCATTTAGAAGCCCTCTATTAGTGAATGGACGTTTCTCACATCCAGCCCTCACTTTCTGACTGTACTCTCAACACCTCCAGAAGCATCCCACAATCCTCCTCTCATTCTCCTCTGTATCTAATTGTTTGTCCTTTTTATACCCCACGCCATCTTATTCTCTCCCTCACTTTCTCTCCTCTGCCGTTGCCAGGACAACCGGCAAGGCACGGGGTGAATGCAATCCTAAGATCTCTTCATCCGACCTGCCTCGCCGTAGCTCACCGTCACACACTCGAATGCTCTCGCGCCCACATGTTCTGACCACACCACACACGCTATAACCCCATTTAAACACACAAACACACTTTCTTGCACAAACACGCACTTGGTTTGGCTGGCTGGGTGAAGACAGCCTAGAGCAGAGAGGAAGAGGGTGCAATCGATGAGCATCGACATGCAATACTGCACCAAGACAGCCACTGCACAAACAAGCAGAGAACGAGAAGGGGGGAAAAGTTCAGTGAGAAAGGGAGAGCATCTTCATACCTGGGCTTTGTGTGGTCCATTCACATTTATAATCTCTCTGTGGCAGAATGCAAAACTTCAAGTCTGTCGAAACAACAAGTGTTCATTAAAAATCTGAAAATAAGTACAATTAAGTATTTTTGTTTTATTTTCCAGCACAAGTATTATATTTGAATATTTATTCAATAGCATATACTGATATTTGAATAATTGATTAATTGTCTAATAATATAGGTATTGTTATTTTAGAATAATTTAGATACTATTATAGTTTTTATCAATATTTTTTTTATCAATAATAGTTATTTTAGTAAATCAAGTTAAATTAAATGAAAATGTGAAATAAGTTTAAGCTTTATAGATTTGATTTAATTTCAGTTAACATTTATTTTATTTCTAGTAACGGAAATGTATTTATGGTTTTAGTTTCAGTTTGAGTTTTATTTAACTATAATAGCCCTGATTAATACCAATTTAATTAAATGATTAAATTAACTACTACTACTAGCAAACAATTACAAACTAACTAAAATTAAATAATTAATCCTTTAATGTAAAAATTTACTCAATAAAAAATAACATTTTATTAATAATTTCATATTTTTAATGAAATTAATCATTTTAAATAAATACAATTAAATAAAAATACTTATAATAAACAACAAATTAAAAAAAATAAATCATTCATATATTAATATATTATTTTGCCCATAATGTGTCAAAAGTAATATTTTCCTATCGTGCACAATTTTGCCTCTCAAATCAGTTGATCTAATTTTATATTTACTGGAAAACTGGGCAAAAATACTGATTAAGAAATGATTTGTTTTGCAGTACGCAATCCCACATGTCAGCATGATGCTGTGCGTCATCATCATGCAAAGTCGAAGTCTCGATCGCACACAGGTAAAACAGAAGGCTGTGATGAATGGGGAATCACACATTAAAAGGCGAGGTTGTGAACGCTAGCTCTCTTTTATTCTCTTAGACACAGAGCACATTGATTTCCTCAGTGAATTATTTAGCAGCCGAAGCAAGCACTGTTGCCTGTTCTTAAGGTGAAGATGCACTGGGCAACTTTTTGGGCAATGTTGCTGGGCAATGTTGCCGTCAACGGGCAACCAGATGAGACACGGGCCCACGACCGATGCGAATAATCCAGATAGAAATGTATTGCTCATTTTCAATGGGAAAGTGGCCAAGCAACAATCGCTCGACAAGATTTCGCAGCAACATTGCTCAAAAAGTTGCCCTGTGTATCATCACCTTTAGAGGTCCAGATGGGAATTAGCAAACCGTACTTGTGTATTGTAGAGGATAATTGTAACATTTTGGAGTTGTTGGTTTATTTGTTCAGAAAATGTTTAGCCTGAAGCTTTCAAATTTTGCCTCAAACTAAATACATTTTGAGAATTCGCAACCATTTGACAGCATGTGATATTTACATTTAAATGTGGGTATTTAAACTGCAGTAAAGTTGGTTTTACAGATCATGAAGTTGAGTCTTGGCAAGTTCACAGAGTTAAAACAAGTTAGAATTACAGTGTCAGAAAGGCATGACTCTGTGGAGTCCCGAGAGCGTCTCTCGGAGTGAGGATGTGTGAAGCTGTGTAATTGTTTGCCTTCACCCTGTATTTATCGTCAACCCTTGGATAATCGGAGTGTCACGATCTTGGTGAAGCATGTGCCTTAAAACTTAATGACCAGATTGATCATTGGCTAAACCATGTGCTTATGTGCTTGTAAAGCAAGGTTTTCCCAGATAAAAACCAAACTACAAAAACACCATCCATAAAACATGATAAAACTATAATGGCAAGCCTATACTTATGTATACTTTTGCTATAGGATTACTGAAATTTCAGTGTAAAACTTTCTTTAATGTGACATACCTTTAACCCTCATGTTGTGTTGGGGTCATTTGGACCAGAACTATGCTATTTAAAGTTATCGCGTTGGAATAAAACTTACTGACTTTACTCACCCAGGGTATAACTACCTCACCCAACAATTTTTTTGAATTTTTCTATTTCTTTGTGATTATTTCACTCACCTTGTTACAACTTGTGGTGTTCCTGGTAAAAAATTACCGGCCTATAAAAAAATTGCTTATAAATCTCTCATTATTCTAAATTATCACCATATATTGGATTCAATCTTTTTGTCAACTTGTTTTCTTTCAATTAGGACAGGTTTTGTATTTCTTTTTGAAACTGATTGATCGTAGGTTTCCTTTAACTGAGCTTATGCCCCTTTTTTGACCAAAAATAAAAGCATTATTTGTTGTGGGTAATTTTGGCATGAATGAATGGGGGAAATGGAAAATAAGATAAACATTTAGTGTTCAGGAGCATGTTAATCATGTTCATGTTCACATATTAACATGAGTGCTTGCAAAGATAAAAGCCTCAGACCTGTGCATGCATGGATACACACAACACACAAACACACACACACACACACTCATGTAAACAAACAAACTATTTTGAGTATTACTGGCTTTCTTTTTCACAGAGATGAACTCTATCCTCAGATCAATGAGGCCTACGATCAATAAGTAACATAAATACAAAACCTGTCCTAATTGAAAGAGTAATTTTTTTACCTGGTACACCATTATACTTTTTGCCATTTTGTACAATATAAAAGCTTTTCAAAACAAAGTTCCTGGTTAAATATTAAAGGCACACTAGTGTGATAAACAGTGAAAAAAATTCCACATTTTGTTGAATATTCACAAATTTATCCACAAATAATATTTTTTTCACTCAAAAACTGAGGTGCATAAGCTCAGATCAATGAGGCCTATTATAAATCAGTTTTAAAAAAGAAATACAAAACCTGTCCTAATTAAAAGAAAACAAGTTGACAAAAAGATTGAATCCAATATTTGGTGATAATATAGAATAATGAGAGATTTGTAAGCAGTTTTTTGTTAATGTGTGTTACGTACCAGAATGGAGCCAGAATGAGAGTTTGCAAAAAACATGCTTAAATATCAGAAAAAGGAAAAAGAAAGACTTTTCAGAGGACAAGCAATTTAAGAATTCAAAGGCATGTTTTTATTTCTAATCATGTGTGTAATCATTGGTGATTTATTTACAATAAGACCAGGAACTTGAAAGTAAACTGGCTAAATTTGACTTTAAATGTCCCTGGTCTCTGTAGAATAATAAAAAAAAAAGATTTGCTTTTTAGCCTATAAAGATTTAACATTTTGTCTCAAACATCTCTGAAATAGTTTCTGGATAAAGTTTTGATAAAGTATCCTTTAACCACAGCATGTCATATTTAAATTAGAACATGTTTATTATATATTTTGACTTTAATGACAACATAAAATACATTTTAAAATGAATACACATGTGTGTGTCTTTAGTTGTCAATTATTTTAGTTTAAAACTAAAGTGTGTAATTGTTTCAGTGTTAAAAAGCATATTTTCAATTCCTTTTGGTAACCTAGTGGTTCATAAACTAAACACTTCAACTTAAATGCAAGACCACCAGCCCTGTCCTTTTCTAACCCTGTCTTTCTCTCTACATCTAAACCGCTTTGGCCCGGACCGCAACATCCACAGGACAGCTCACGCCAGAGGGAAAGCTGACGCCGCGACAACGGCAGCGCAGAAAGCCCAGGAAGAGAGCAGGCTGGCCCGGATCACCGCCAAAGAGTTTTCCCCTTCTTTCCAGCACAGAGGAAACAGTGAGTGCAACCAGCCGAGTCTGGAGACTAAAATAACTGGGACTTCAAACTGTTTGACAGTACGACTAAGCTTTTACGGTTCACTGCGAATGCTAAATATGCCAATTAGTTAACTTTACAAACACTCTCCAACCGTGATTTGAAAGCTGCAAATATTATTCACCGATTCTCTAGATGACTTACAATTTAGTGCTTGCGAGCAGCAAGAGGTAGATGTACACGTTAGTAATAGCTCAGTGTAGGAACAACAGAGTGACGGTGAAAGCGTCCATGTGCGTACGTGTAGGTGCCGGATGGGTTCAGGGCTGTAGGGGTCAATGCTCCTACCGTGCCGTGCGGGGGGAATGAGTGATAGAAGAGGCAATAAGAAGATAAGGGGAGGTCAGCGCTGACCTTTCCGACAAGCCCACGCGAAGCTAGCCGACATACACAATGAAATTTATGCATGCACACACAATACCCACACACACATATTCACACCACCCACACACATAAACACACATACTGTAAACGCAGTCACTCTTTCGGTCGCTGTCACACCCCCACACATTGGCAGAATTTATGCCAATCCCATCACAAAACACCCCTTTACAGGAGAGCTATAAGCACACACGCTGTGCTGGATCAGTGTATGAGACCTCCTGGAACGGTTGATATTTCTAAATGATAAATTTACGTCATGTGATGACCTTAGAGATGTTAGGACAAACTTGGCTGAGATGTGCTGACTTGCAACAGATTTGTAAATGATGTTTACAGTTGCAATACAAGCCTTTTAAGGTTAAGTTGAAAGTTATGTACGTACAGGCGCATAGGGATGAAATCTTCATTCTCATTAGCCGAGCTGATTCGAGCAGCCATGGTGCTGACTCAGGAAAGATTTGATAAGTTAAACTGTACTACCAGGAATGGTTCATGTGCTTCAAGCAATCAAGCGAGGTACAGGAATAATTCACCCCCAAAATAAAAATTATGTTATGATTTACCCTTATGTTGTTCCAAATCCACCTACCGAGCTGTTATTTTTTTCTGTGGAACACAAAAGGAGAATTACTAAGAATCTTCTTGCCATTCTTTTTTCATATATCTACAGCTTAAAGTGACCATACCATCAAAAAGACTATAAAAAACATAAGGGAAGCACAAATATAAAAATTCTGGCTGATATGATAAGCTGATAGTTGTTTTCATGTCTCATAGCCATTAACTGATTAATGGTAGATATCAAATTCTAACCATTTTGTCTAAATAAAATACTCCAAATTCATTTTAAATCCTAAAAGTGAATTAAGACAGATGGAAGCTTTTTCAAGAGCATGTTCCTATCCCATACACCCCCTTTTCAGTACATTTCAAGCATGTGGCATGAATACATGTTTTAAAATTAAAACTTAGACTTGTCTCTATGTCTTCGTGTAGGAGTGGAGTGCCAGCGACCCAAACAGCAGAACTCGAGTGAGAACGACGTGGAAGTGATCTCCAGTGGGACTGCGGACAGCACTGAGCTCTATATGAAGGGCTCCACACCTCCAGACCTGACCCCAGACGTGAGCCCTACTCCCAGCCGGCCCTCCACACCTCCCCGAAGCCCGACCACCAAATCTTCCCACCGCACCAAAAATGCCCGCTTCCTGCGACAGACTGCAGTGGACGAGGAGCGCGGGGGAACGCAAGAGATCCAGGTGCTGATGGAGGGGAGAGGTGGTGGTGGTTCGGGTGGAGGTGGAGAGTACCTGAGGGCTAACAGCTGGAGTGAGGACAAGCGTGCCTCTCGTGGGGGCAGTAGTAGAGGCGGTATCGTGGCAGCAGCCGCTCTACAACCCCTTCTGTACAGGACGAGGTGCGGGTTGGGGCGGCACGGGCCAACGGCCACAAGCACGCCTCCAATCATAAGCCTCGAGACCACAGCTCCTCCAATCACAAAACGCCACGGGAAAGAAGGCCAGACGGACCCTCTGCTTCCTGGACGTCTCAGCGGGTACAAGGGGACAGTTTGGCTCACTCCCGTCTCCTAGAGCAGGACGAGGAAAAACTGAGCAATTATGAAATGGAGATGAGGCCGTTACAGCCAATGGACCCCATAACTCCCAGAAGCCCTATGGGCACGGGGAGGAGAGGCCTGGTCACTCGGAGTCCAGAGCACATACACTACAGCGACGAGGTAAAAATCGCGACCGGGAGCGGGACGTTCGTGATGCCTCAGGGCCCAGGGATGCCCGGGAGGGGCCGGCTCCAGACTCAGTGCAAAAGTTGGACAGTCTACGAGTGGGGGAAAAGTTAGAGGCACGGCCCCTCCGCAGGGACCTCACACTCTCACCCCCACAGAAATCCCCACCTATTGCACTACAGCACGAAGACGAGAATCAGTCTCAGCTCAAAGTGAACTCGGTAAGTGAAGATGCACTACACTGAACACAGGGAGAGTTTACCCAAAATTAAAAGTTCTGGTATCATTTACTCACCCTCAAGTCGGTCCAAATCTGTTTGACTTTCTTCTGTGCAACACAAAAAGAGAAATTGTTAAAGACTCAAGCTTTAAAGACAGAAGCTTTAAAGCTTTAAAAAAGGATGCTAAACACCATAAAAGTATGGTAAAAGTGGCCCTTGTGAGCTCTGAGTGAGAAACAGATGACGGAATCTTATGACAGGGGTATCCAATCCTGCTCCTGAAGGGCTAATATCCTGCAGTGCTTAGTTTCAACCTGGCTCAACTCACTTGCCTGGACATTTCGAGTAACTCTGAAGACCTTGATTAGTTCAGGTGTGCTTTATTATGACTGTATCTAAGACCATGTTTACATCTGATATTAAGGAGCATTTTGTCAATCCGATCTCAAGTGGGCGACGCTAAATACGAAGAAATCAGGACAGAAGTGGTCAAAAATTGACAAAAGAGACTGATTAAAACACCAGGTGTAAACGGGAATGTGTCTCCCTCGTCTACTCGTGAGCCGATCGACCAAAACGCATAAGCTCAACAGGATTGTGGCCCTCCAGGAGCAAGATTGGATGTAACAATTTTATGGTGTTTTTGTATCCATTCATTGTATTTGCAAGGACAAAAGTGACAAGTACAGTCTTCAGAATGTCTCTTTTTTTGTATTTCATGGAAGAAAGAAAGTCATATGGGTTTTGGAAAAACATGAGGGTGAGTAAATGACAACAGAATCTTAATATTTGCCCAATAAATTGTGCAATAAAACACTTGAATATTGAATCATAAAATGTAATTATACTATATTAAAACAGATTGAATACATTTCTAATCAATTGCAACCGCACCAGATGTTCTAGTATGCATCGGTGCCTGAGAACGCATGGGGGGGAAGAATAATCTCCACAAACATAGAGTAGGCGTTCCGAGTCCCAATGGAACATAGGAGCCGACAACAGCCCAAGACACATAACCTGCACACATATCCAAACTTCAAACTGTCCCCTTCCACTGCCTAGCGGCCCTACGATCTCTTGCTGCACTAAGAACACCTTGGTAACAGCAAATTGGCAAAGTGGCTCCTTCCACAACGCAGCCCTGCATTGGCTGTCCCACACTCTGTTGCTAGGGAACAGCTTATGCCTTGCTCAGGTTGTGGCCAATCAAATGACAAGACTGAGTTCTAGTAAGGAGGGGGTTTATGTTTGTAGCTGCAGAGAGGCAAGCAATGCAGCAGACTTGTGTAAGACAGGTTAACATGAAACAGAAACACATCGGCACAATAGCTAGTCCTACTTCAGGAATTAACAAACACTGTCAATGCTTTTAACAACATTTATACATTCCCGAGATATCTAAACAACTGGTTAGCTTAGCACAGCAGGAAGAAGAACAGGTCCTAAACAGGCACAACTGTCTGACCATACAATAAAACAACTGTGGAGAGCAAAATGTGGTTGGTTAACAGGAAGATGCGCTAAATGTGACTGTGTAGGATGTGATTGTCCTAATTCAATGTGCAAAATCAACGCTCACGGCATCTTCTTAACAGTACTGTGTCCGGTTCGCTTGTCACAGCCTAATTTCATGCCTCACATGTGTCTTGCATGTGCAGCGCGCGTGTCCCTCTGCTCAACGGTTGTAAACATTGTCCACGATACGCTTACATGAGCCCATTAATTACAAAGCGTGCTCGACAAACGGAGCTCTTTGCAAATACGTTCGTCCTTACGAGGACTGGCACAATGCAGTACAGACTCTCATTTCCATTCTGATAATACCGTATCTCTCCGGTGAGCCGAGGGGAATGGAATAATCATGCAGGCTTTCTTTAAACACCCACTGTAGTGTGCAAGTGTGTTTTGAAGTGAATCTAGGACTCTAGTATGTTGACTGTTTAATACACTGAAGAGGAAATTCACTAAACAGTTGCACAACTTTAGCATGTGATATTTCAGCGCAATTTCACCGCGATATTCACGCAACAGCTTGAGTATTTCAGTCGTTGTCATTCTTTATCAGTGCAAACACGCTTCCTTTCTATGCAAATTAGGTTTATAGAGTGCAGTGTATTCACAAAAGTGAGAACTACTTGCACTAATGTTAATTATTTGCAGCACTCCCACAACCAACTAAGATTGAGAAGAGCGCTATAACCAACTAATATCCAGACACAGAGTGTAGTCAAGTGCACTTTTGGGCATTTTAAAGAGCTTGTTTAGGGGCCTAGACTGTTGTTGTAATGCAATGCTGTAATGTCCCATGAAAGTACACCTGACAGCTGCATAACTCCACAACATAGCAATTTTGGTACATACAATTCTGACTATTGACGTTCATAAAAATCTGTAAGGTTTGCTGTGATTATGTGTAGGGTAAAACCCAAAATATACTTTGATTTTAATGCATACACTATGGTTTGTGAGGACGTAAATTTCAACATCAGCATAGTATGCGCATACTGTACATGCGCAGACTGATTTTTCTTATCGTGCATAATCTGTAAACTCAGCTTGCACCACCCCATTGATTTTGTTGTTGTTGTTGCACTAATTAGTTTGTCTACAAGGTGCTAAAACTGTGCCAGCCTATTGTTTCAAGGTTAAAAAAAGAAAAGGAAGAGACGGAACGATGTCAACAAACTACTGGAAATGGCAACAACAACAGACAGCCGCATTTACAAGCGCTTGTGTGAGGGGGTTAAGAGATTCTGCAAGTAGTTTAAAAGAGTACAAAGAAATTTGTATCAGTCATAACTTCTGGAGAGAAATAGCGCAGATTCCGGACAAGGTTGAAACTTTCAAGTGGGCATGTTTCAAGCGATTTACTTGATGCGTTTACTCTGTGATACTTAGAAAAGCTATGCATTCGGCTGCAACCATACATTAAGCGTTCTCATCAAAACTAAAGTTTACTTTAAGCTTGAGCAACTTGCATAGGGTATAGGCTATGCTAGCTGAATGCTAAGCTAGTGCACTAAGTGATTAGTTCACCTACTACAAAAATTGTTTTACTATCTATTGCTTCAGACATTAATTGTCATAATTTAGTTCAGACTAAAGTTAATTGGTAGGATTTCTAATCAGGCACTAAATAAAGTACTAATTAAAGGCTCTTTCAGCAAATTAAATCGTATTGTGGTCCTTGTTGTATTATTACAAATTGTGTTTAGCACAGATTTTTGAGCGTATTTGCACTGTTACCCGATACTCATTCTTTAGTGAATCAAGTTAGACAGCATGCCAATAAACACTATTAGTTTTTAGTGAAATCCACACTATATAAACAAATACTGACCTTTCTCTTTTTCTCTTTCTCATTCAACAGGGCTCCAACTCTATTCTGGTAGTCATGGTGATTTTGCTCAACATTGGAGTCGCCATTTTGTTTGTCCATTTTTTTATTTAAACTCTGCATTGCCTATCAATTCCTCTTGTCCAGCTACACATCATCAAATCAATACTAGTATCATCACGACTGATCTGGTTCCGGCCCGTTTTTTTAAAACAAACGACCAATGTACTTCTATCGAAGTTACAGCATGTCAGTAAGAGGACTGAGGAAGGCAACAACACAAAACTGGGCTCAGCGGTTCTGTCTGCTTTTCCGTCTCCAAAGAGCTCGTTTTGATTTCTTAATTTCCTTCTTTTTTTTTTTTTTCTGAAATAGTTACAAGCATCCTTTTGAACTTCTAGTTTTATCCTATGTATTCACTCACTCATTAATGCTGTATAAATTGATATACTTGTTTCTCTTTTTTATTTCATATTCTTACTTGCCTTTTTCTTGACAATGCTGGTGGCTTTTCTCGGTTTTCATTTGGTTTTTGGTTTGTATTTGGGTGTTGGACTCATTTGAACGGTGGCTTTGGTGAGGGAGGGTGTGCAAGGTGGCGTAAGGGTGAAGGGAGACCACCATCAACATCTTTTCGGGTGATGGCAGCGTTACACAGCTATGATGTCAACAGGTTCAAAGTGATGGGAAACGGCCCCTGTCTAACACCACCCGCCTCCCTCGCGCACCACTCCTAAGCATTGCTTATGTTTTTCCATGTCTTTGTTTTTGTCACTCATCGGAATAACATGCCAAGCGCTCCTCTCATTTCCTGTACACCTCCATTTTCCTTCTGTGTGGTACGTCAAATACCAGTGGACCCCAGAATGTCATGGTGGGCCTGAAATGAGAATTAAAGACACTTTTTAATGATAATGGACCTAAACTGAGGCTTTAAAGCTTTTTGATGTCTAAACACTTGTAATTTTGCCTAAATATGTTGCGTATGTAAAAAAGAAATCGGCCAAACAAGCACAACCACACCAAAGTGGGTTAGTAAAAGTTCAAGTCTGATAACCACAGAGACAGTTTCTGCATTTGCAACATTTGCACTCGGGCGAATCTGACCCATATGCATTTGGAAAAATTCCCAGATGCAAAAGTTCTACGATCTGAAAGGGCTTTGTCATTAATTTGCTCCAAATTTCAGCAAAATAAATCATAACATAGTTTGACTCATTTATCTTTTCATAAACAGGTCCTGCATGTTAGATTATACACTGTACATTCAACAAAACGTAGCATGGGTTTGATCTTCGGAAGCACTTTCCTAAGTTTGATCTTTTTTGGCAGAATTATATGTTATTTAAACATTGTTCGAATGTTGTATGAGGGCTAGCACATGACATTCTGTGAGGTCATCATTATAAACCTCTACCCCTCCTACACTCTCTTTGATGAAATCACGAGAACGTGCGACACCTGCCAACCTCACCATGCACACCTGAAAGCCATGCTGCGCGAGATGCTGGTGTTCCCAACCAGACATTCAAGAGACTGTTAACGTTTTTTTCCCAACTGCTGCTTTCAAAAAAACTAATATTTAATGATAAAAAAACAAAAAAAAACTTTTTTAGCTATTTGCAAGACGTCTGAAAAATGCCGACTGCCTTGTTTTTCTAAAAGTAAAAGAAAAAAAAACAAAGTTGCATGCTAATGTATGTTTTAGTTTTGTACAGATAACCTTATCGGGAAAAAAACATGTGGAAAAGTGTGACAGCAGTTTTGGACACGTTGTAAAAACAGATTTCATTCGGACTTGCATCAAAATGTTCATAAATTCGTGAGTAGGCTATTGTACGAATTGGCTATGAATTCATATGACCTCATTCGTAAGAAAATGTATGATTTGTTGGTAAAACTTCACCATAAAGGCCGACCCCTAAAACGAACACTTAAAGGGATAGTTCACCAAAAAATTATTATGATGTCATCATTTACTCACTCTCATGTCGTTCCAAACCTGTGTGCATTTCTTTGTTCTGCTGAACACAAAGTAAGATATTGAAGAATGGTTGTAACCAATCAGTTGTGGGGCACGACTGACTTCCAAAAATACTATGGAAGTCAATGGGGCCCATCAACTGTTTGGTTACCGACATTCTTCAATATCTTCCTTTGTGTTCAGCAGAACAAAGAAATGCACACAGGTTTGAATGATGACAGAATTTTCATTTTTGGGTGAATGTCGTTCCTTTAAAGGAACGTAAGCAGACCCTATGAAAACGTACGAATGAGATTATCACCAATGGGCTTTATGCACAGCTACACTACTTCCTGAACTTCAGCCAGCTCTTTGTTTCCTGTCTGCCATTATTGGACAAACTGATTAATCCAGGTGTGTCTGATTATTGTTACTGAGGTCAGGCACACCTGGATTAATCAGTTTGTCCAATAATCATTAATCCAGGTGTGTCTGATTATTGTTACTGAGGTCAGGCCACCTGGATTAATCAGTTTGTCCAATAATGACAGACAGGAAACAAAGAGCTGGCTGAAGTTCAGGAAGTAGTGTAGCTGTGCATAAAGCCCATTGTCCAACAAACTGTCATAAGTGTTGAAATCTTTTACCTAATTGGCCAATGGCATGATACACAGTGGAACAGGTCTGATCGGGCATGCCAATGATGAACCCGTGGTCCAAGTGCTGGTCCCGGCATCCAGAGGCCTTTCCGCCCCAAAATCAGAGACGAAACTAAAACAATCAAAGAGAGGTGTTTTGTTTATTTTTTTATAGCCAGCTAACAGAACGTAAAGACTGAGATGTTTTTATAGCATGTGTATATGGGCTTGTACTCTCCCCCCTTGAGTCTGTCCTCCTGGCAATGATTCACTCACAGTTTGTGTACTCTTTCTCTATCCCTCTTTCTCGCCCTTCCTTCCCCATATTTCTCCGTTTCTCTATCCAGCCGGTAAAAAAAAAGAATAGTAAAGGTAAAAAAAAAATGAAATGTACAAATGACAACTATGCTGATGTAAAGGAACGCAAGCTGGGGGCCCAAATGTATGGAGTTGTGCATTTGCTCACCTCGAGTCCTTGGGTTGGTCCAGAAAGTTTGCGAATTGCTGACTGGCTCACTTTGAAACCACAACGGCTGTATGTGACGGGGATGGTGGGATTCCAAAGGGTCTTTGAAGCAGGGAGTTGCTGCAGTTGACCCGCACCGCCGGCTCTTTACCGTTTGGCCTGGATGTATCCGTCACCCTATGCGCCTATAGCATGCCCAAGCATGCCCAGTTCTTTTATCTCTCTCTTTCTCTTCCTCTATCATTCAGTTCTTTACTTTTCCTGGGGGTCTGTTTCTTTATGAGTTATATGGAGAAAATAATGAAAGTGTTTGAAAGTAAGCACTTGTGTTGTGGTTATTGAGTCTGGGTTTTTGTTTCTGCTGTCTTTCTCTGTATCTATTACAAAAGTAACAAGCGGTCATGTGGTGATGCATTTACAGAAGATGGGAATGATTTGCGGAACTCAAAAAAAATGTAAATAATAATAATTGGGTCAAGCTGACAAAAAAAAGTCATGTTTCACCCCCCAAAAAAAATTTTATTAAAAAATTAAAAAATTATCTGGATACAGACAATGAAAACTGTTTACACTTTATTTTACAGTGTCCTTGTTACATGCTTTACATGTACTTACCATAGTAATAACAGTAAATTATGCATAATTACATGCAACTAACCCTCAACCAAATCCTAATCCTACCCTAACACTATAGTAAGTACATGTAGTTAATTAATATTACACAGTGCTTAAATATATAATTACACTGTAACAATGACACCTTAAAATAAAGTGTAACCTGATATTTTTAACTGTGAGATTATTTCTGGCAATTAAGATATCAATGCACTCTCCCCAGACATACACCTTTTACACCATTACTGTGAAGTGAAACTAAATTAAACTGTACGCTACTAGTAATACTACAGTATAATATGTCACAGTATAAAATGTATTCAAATAAAATTACTACAGCAATGAAAATTATTTAATTACTGAAAGAACTACAAAAAGAAAAACAAAAGTAAACCATTTGGATGCATTACTGAACTGAGATTTTAGGAGAAAAGTGCTTAACTGTCATGAAAACAATGCAAAAAATAACAGCCATAAAATAGCCTTCATTGTCTTAACATACAGTAAAATATAATCTCTTATTTTTTTCCCTGATATTATTTGAATTGTACAGCTTTATACATTACGTTATTATGCTTGTACAACCTTTACACTCACCTAAAGGATTATTAGGAACACCATACTAATACTGTGTTTGACCCCCTTTCGCCTTCAGAACTGCCTTAATTCTACGTGGCATTGATTCAACAAGGTGCTGAAAGCATTCTTTAGAAATGTTGGCCCATATTGATAGGATAGCATCTTGCAGTTGATGGAGATTTGTGGGATGCACATCCAGGGCACGAAGCTCCCGTTCCACCACATCCCAAAGATGCTCTATTGGGTTGAGATCTGGTGACTGTGGGGCCATTTTAGTACAGTGAACTCATTGTCATGTTCAAGAAACCAATTTGAAATGATTCGAGCTTTGTGACATGGTGCATTATCCTGCTGGAAGTAGCCTTCAGAGGATGGGTACATGGTGGTCATAAAGGGATGGACATGGTCAGAAACACTAAGGCACTAAGGGGCCTAAAGTGTGCCAAGAAAACATCCCCCACACCATTACACCACCACCACCAGCCTGCACAGTGGTAACAAGGCATGATGGATCCATGTTCTCATTCTGTTTACGCCAAATTCTGACTCTACCATCTGAATGTCTCAACAGAAATCGAGACTCATCAGACCAGGCTACATTTTTCCAGTCTTCAACTGTCCAATTTTGGTGAGCTCGTGCAAATTGTAGCCTCTTTTTCCTATTTGTAGTGGAGATGAGTGGTACCCGGTGGGGTCTTCTGCTGTTGTAGCCCATCCGCCTCAAGGTTGTGCGTGTTGTGGCTTCACAAATGCTTTGCTGCATACCTCGGTTGTAACGAGTGGTTATTTCAGTCAAAGTTGCTCTTCTATCAGCTTGAATCAGTCGGCCCATTCTCCTCTGACCTCTAACATCAACAAGGCATTTTCGCCCACAGGACTGCCGCATACTGGATGTTTTTCCCTTTTCACAGGGAAAAACACAGTGTGAAACACAGTGTTTTCACAGTGTGAAAATCCCAGTAACTGAGCAGATTGTGAAATACTCAGACCGGCCCGCTGGCACCAACAACCATGCCACGCTCAAAATTGCTTAAATCACCTTTCTTTCCCATTCTGACATTCAGTTTGGAGTTCAGGAGATTGTCTTGACCAGGACCACACCCCTAAATGCATTGAAGCAACTGCCATGTGATTGGTTGATTAGATAATTGCATTAATGAGAAATTGAACAGGTGTTCCTAATAATCCTTTAGGTGAGTGTATATTGATTTTAATAGAAAAATTATTGTATTACAGAATTTATTACAGTAATAAAGTAAAATAAATAATGAGAATCATCTATAAGTTTACAAAAAAAAAGGCAATGAGAGGAGGAAAATTTGCTTGAAAATGTTACACTGCAAGAAAAAGTACAGTAATGGTCATTCATTGTCTTTCAAAATAAAATTCTTATGTTTTTTCTTTTGATTTTGGGGTAAAATACAATTCAGACATCTTCATAGGTTCATTTTACTCAAGTTACAGTGAAAATGCTGCAATATTCTCAGTGCAGACGACTGTGAACAAAAACAGACAAGCAGGTGATGCATTCAGATTTCCCCGGTGAGAGTGTGTCATCGCAATATAGCAAACCTTAATATGGAATTGTTCTCCAGCAAGCCAGGGGTGTGGCCAAGAATTAAGGGCGTGGCCTATCAAACTGGACACTTCACACATATGAAGGTTATCTTATTTTGAAAAAAGCACCTTTCGTATTCGTCAGGACGTCCTTTATAAAGATTGTCATGAATGTAAATGAACCTACTTGATGGATTGCGAGTAAAAAAAAAAAAAAAATTAAATGCACTGAAAATATGAAATACAGTCTGCAGGGGCACAAGGTCAATTCATTTTATCTTCAAAGTCTCTCTCATGTCCTTGTTTTGTCTCTTTCTCTCACTTTCATCCTTGTCCTCTCCTGCAGAAACTAACCCCATGTCATCTCTCCTATTGTCACATCACTGAATCATGGAGGTGGAATGCTTACAAATAAGCGTAAAAATCCACCCCTATAACTGACTTGAGATGGTTCGCAAATTCCTCAAATCTTGATCTTAAAGGAATAGTTCACATGAAAATGAAAATTGTGTCATCATTTACTCACCCTCATGTCGTTCTAAACCTGTATGACTTTCTTTCTTCTGTGGAACATAAAAGAAGGTATTTTGATGACTGTTCTGGCTGCTCTTTTCCATATAATGAAAGTGGATGGGGACCGGGTCTGTCAAAATCCAAAAAGACAAAAAATGTACCATAACAATAACATAAAAGTGGTACATAACCTAATTTGCTACAAGAAAATACAAACTACAATTTAAGCTACTTTTTATTTTTCGTGAACTATTCCTTTAAAGCTAGCTGGGTACAAGAATAAAGGCCCGTTCACACCAAGGACGATAACTATAACGATAAATCTAAATGTAAAAGAGTCCACACAACTAGAACGATCAAGGGGAACGATATCGTTGGAATCACTTTGACGAAAAAAAAAATTCCAGCTGATAAACGATAAAAATTGACAGCCAATCAGAATCCATCCTGCTTTAAAGAGTTTGAGCATTTAAAGCGGCAGTGCGCCTATAATAAACAGACAGATATTGTACGTTGGTGTGGACGCTAATACAGTATAGTTATCGTTATAGTCATCATTCTTGGTGTGAACGGGCCTTAACACTACAGCATACCAATAAACCACATATAGTGAACATAATACTGGAATTTCAGCATGGGTGCAAGTATGGGTTAGTTACAACCTGTGGGATATTCTAATGACATCACGCCAGCGTACTTCCTTTGACCCTACTGGGCATCGGTGGCATTTTTACATGGCTGCCTCTGTCTCCCCTCCACATTACTGTGCGTCTGACCGGTTGCCTGTCTGCTAGGAAGTTAAGCCAATTTTGTCTGAGATTACTGTAACAGAATCACTGTGTAGAGTTCAGTCTTGTCCCAGCACTAGAAGAGGATTAGGGGTGATTTCTTTAAATCTATTGGTAAGACGGAAGTCAAGAAGGAGAGCGAGCGAGAGAAAGAGACAAAGATGACGTGTTCTAGAAACGCCCTTCCAGCGCATTGGCAAATCTCACAAAAACATTTACAGGTTATCTCTAAATCAAAGAGAGAAACCAGATATGTTTTGTATAATGAGTTACGCCAATTATTAGGATCATTAAGATTTTTTTTAAATGTAACATTATTTTCATGACAGTTAGGCTTAGAAAATGTTATTCTCATTATTGTAATGTGCCCAGATGCATTAGTTTTACTTTTTTTGTTGTTGTCATTATTCTAGTTGTAATTTTTGTAACTATATTACAGTAAAACACACTATAATACAATTATTTTATTTAAGCAGCATAAATTAAAGGTACACCAAATATTACAATAATGTATAATTTAAGTATTTTTTAAATGTATTGCATTACAGTAATGTTTTTTTTTACTGTATCAAAGTTTATTATCATACAATTATTTTAAATAAGCATAAAGACAGTACAACAAATATTATGACAATGTAGAAATTTAAAAACAGTAATGAGAATGAGATTTTTTGCATTATGGTGAAGAGAATGTTTTTATGAATCCATTCAATGCAATGCATTCATAAAAAATCTTAAAAATAAAAATAGGATTATATATACACGCTATTATTCAGACCATTAAGACTTTTTATTTATTTAAAGATGTCTCATTTGCTCACCAAGGTTGCAATTATTTGATCAAAAATACAGTAAGAACAATAATATTGTGAAACATTTCTTATTATTATCAATGTAGAAAACAGTTGTGCTGCTTAATATTTTTTGTGGAAAGCGTGATTTCTTTCAGTATTCTTTGATAAATAGAAAGTTTGAAAAAACAGCATTTATCTGAAATATAATATATATATATTGTGAGGTTCTACTGGGCAGATGCTTTCTGAAACTTCATTGTTACTTTTGGTCAGAAAGAGATCATTAAATGGCTCCATTTACAAGCCTATTCAAACTGTGTCCAAACAAATTAGCTAATGTGAGGAAAAGTGTCCCCAAGCAATAGAATTAGTCAAGCCTCAATTATGAATCATTATCTTTTATCAAATCTCTTTCTGATTGGTTCAGCGGACTAATGAGGTCATAAAGACAGCCACTAGGTAAATAGATTGAATTAATCAACTAATGTGACCTACAAACATCTTCGTAAATCTTAAAGAACTAGCAATTCTGTCCCCGTTTCTCCTTATTTAAATGTCTTTCTCTCTCACACACACTCACTCTTCTGACACGTCTCTGACGACAGCAGTTTTATGTGCTTCAGGACGTCAGAGCAGCGTTTTAAAAATGGTGACTTTTTAGTTATTTATAAACTCTGTCTTTTTAAAAATGAAATCCAGATTTTAAAAAAAGATGGAGAGATGGAGAGAGAATGAGGGGAGATGAGGAGACAGTTGGCTGCGTAATCGTAACCTCATCCATCTCTCTATCCGCCATTTATTATTCATTAGCTTCTCATTCTACATCGCTCATTCTTCACAGCCAACAAAAAAAATAGGTCAATGTGGGAAGCGCCTTTCATTTGGAAACTGTGATTGCCGCCTGGCCATCCTCTTTAGCTTTCTTTAGCTCAAAGTCTTGAGGAAACTTCTCATTGATGTTTCTGTCTTTCACAAAACACAACAAAATCTGTTCTGATATTTGTTTGCTATTATCTCTCACGTTTATAAAATTTGCTTTTTGCCACCCAATTCTATTGTTTTAGAGTATTTAGAAGTTTTTCCTTAAAAAAAAGGTTTTTCCAGTGTTGTTATTTTTAACTAAAACTGTTAAAAAAAAATTGATTAATTTAAATAAAGTTAAATAAAAAACTTAGACTTAAAAAAAAGCGTCAACGAAAAATAGAAATCTTGATCATATGAAATTTAAAAAAGCTCATTTAAAATATGAATAGATACGATAATAGTATATTAACAACAACACTGCTTTTATCCTTATGACAGTACATTTATTCAGCTTTTTTTCCCACCTTGTAATTTCATTCCTATTAATTGTGTTTAGAGCGCTCAATGGTAGGAAAGTACAATAAAAAGACAAAAAAAAAGGTTTCCTAGTCAAGCTACTTATGAAAGGCATAAAAAGTTAGGGTAAAAGTTGTTCAAAGAGAGTAACATTCACTAAGCTTTCTTTTAGTAGACATTAATATCTCTTTGACTCAGTTTGTTCATGTCACGTATGTGAGAATATAAAAAATATTTCTTGAAATATTCACTTTTATAAATCCATTTTTGATAATCACTAGTCAGGGATAATGGCACTTAAAGTGCTCATTGTTTTTTACTCACAATACTAAATGCAAATAATAGAACTACTGTGATGGAGAAATAAAAATAAGGACAAAATGGTGAAAAAAGAGGTAAGGCGTGTTTTATAAACATTAAAGTCAGAAGAACATGCTTTAGCTTCTTTTAAAACTCAAACACACATCCATTCATTCTCTTTTGTTCACTTTCTCACACACACACACACACACACACACACACACACACACACGAGAACACATATACATTCTCCTTCTCACAAACAAACCCTTTAATTATCTTAGCACACACACACTTATACATGTTTAATCTCGTTCCTGATCCTCAAAGACCACCTTTGCCATGGCGTGGCCGACCTTTTGTACTTTCTTCTCTTTGGCATCAGGACCCATGTTTGCTCTTGCCAGACCCAGCCAATACTTCTCAGTCCGTGTTTGATAATCCGCAAGAGCTTCTCCGGGATTTACTGGGGGATGGTCCGCATCTAATAGAGAGATACAGAGAAAATGTCAACACCTGTTCAGATTACCTCTTCCGCTTTCTTTAAAAATCCCAAAAATATACCTTTTTGTTCACCTCAACAACTTTGGTATTGCCACTTGATGTTCAATGTAAAATCTGGGACCTGAAGTACTGAAATGGAGATACTTTGAACACGAAACACCCCTGATGAGGATGATGAGGCAACAAAGTCTCTTTGTTTAGCGTGCTACCCAACCATTAGGCAGCCACAAGCTAACAATCAGTGATGTTATTACAACTGACAAGCGAAACAGGCATCTAACAATAATGAATTTAAGCGAGAAGGACCCCAAAGCAAAACACACAGTCTGGTTGTCAAAGAGGATCAGTGGATGTTGATCTGGGTCTTGGCAGCTAAACCCTTGGTCATGTCTACCTCATGGACCTGACCCAAATCATGGCCTTGATCATTAAAGGAAAATGTGTGTGTCCGGGGATGGGCTTTGAATTGCTTAAACGGGTATGAAACAGATTATTTTGATCAGTTTTGAAAGTAAAACTTACTTTCAAAATAATTTTCCCTGTCATAAATGTGTATGAAGAGAACTTCAAAATTAAGAGGACAGTGGCAAAACTTACCTTCTTCACCCTCCTCTTCAGATCCTCCTCTTCCTCATCATCTTCCTCCTCATCACCTCCCTTTGCCTCCTCTTCTTCATCTTCCTCTTCCTCTTCTGATTCTTCCAGCCACTCCTGCGTCTCTAAAATAAGGAATTTAGTGCTCGAGTGTGGCAATATCAAAATACTGTTGGCATACTTGTTGCCACTGAACATTTATATGTGACGTTAGTTTGAACAGCAGTCTATGAGAACTCTCTGAATATCATTCTCTGAAAACTGTGGATATAAATCCTTTCAACAACAGAGCACTTAAAAGAAAAACTGAACAAAATAGAAAAACCTCGAAATATACAAAACTATAGATAGATAGAGTCAGACAGACAGATAGATAAATAGATAGATAGATAGATAGATAGATAGATAGATAGATACATAGATAGATAGATAGATAGATAGATAGATAGATAGATACATAGATAGATAGATAGATAGATAGATAGATAGATAGATAGATTAAGGTAAGGGAATTCTGGGCCTCTTTCCACTTACTGGGGTCCATTTCCACTAGGACGTCCCACAGGTCCATCTTATGCAGGTCCAGGCTGTAGAGATCGCTGAGGGTGAACTGCCGATCTCCCACCTCAAACATACCGCCATACAAGTACAACTTGCCGTACTTTACTGTTGCCATGGCGCTAGAGCGAGGACAGGGCTCCACCAGGGAAGCCATTGCAGCCGCCTCCACCTCTTCGTCATCCTCCTCCTCCCGTCCTCAATGTCCTCCTCTGCCTTTGCAGCTGAAATCACTTCCTTGATGGTCATAACCGTTCCGTCCTCGGCGACAATCTCTTTAACAATCTCGGTGGGACCCTGTGCCTCCTCTTTCTCCTCTTCAGTTTCATTCGTCTGTTCTACCTTCGCACCACGGCGCCTCTTCTTCTTTTCTGACTTGTTACCCTGCCAAGAAAAGTAAAATATATATATATATATTAATGTCTCTATTCAGGGGCTTAACTAAAGCAAAACGTCACACCAACCTTTAGCTGGGCAGGAAACCACCGATTTTGTTGATATCATAAAAGTAAAGGTCATTAAAGAAGTCTCCTTCCAAAGACTCCTCATCTTCCTCATCGCAGACGCCACCGAAGAGGAGCGCTCGGCCCCCGGGGCCTACAGCCAATGAGAAGCCAGAACGAGGAGGGGGCTTCACTCCTGCAGGGTTCACTCGCGTCCATGTCCACTTTTCTGCAGGACAGGGGCCAAAAATCATGAGCTTCTCTTTTTCTCAGAAATGGGAAAGTGTATGGAGAGAAAAGCTGCCCACATTAAACAAGCGATCACTGAGGCTCTAATTATGGTACCTTGCTCCTCTTTGCCTTCCCTCCTCAGCAGGAACATGTCAGAATGGATGGTTCCTTTATCCACATCCTTCTTCGCTCTCTGGAAGAGAAAAGCGGCCATTACCACCTACGTCTGTTTACTCTTGTGGGTTTACTCAAGGACAAGCTCCTGGAAATGACAGAATGCCTTGCTCTCTGTGTAGAGCAGTTGAAGTTGGCATCAACATGCTCATGCAAAGCGAGGCTAAACACAACATAGCTTACCTAATGATGGACAAATAAGGCAAAAACATACTTTTAAATTAATTACACAAACTTGCATGTTAAATACAGAGGTGCTGAATATCCCCATTTTAAGCCTTTAAAATTAACAGCCTTCAATTCAATTGTCATGTTCATATTTTGTTGCATAATATTGGAATAGTTGGCTGTACAAATTAAGGCACTGAAAATAGTTTATGTGACCAGACATCAATAGGATTCTATAATAATGTGGCAAGTTGCTTAGCAACTATTACCATGATTTATTGGACATGTACAAAAAACACAGTATTCCAACAGTACGTATACTATAGTAGGACCACTATAGTAGAAAGTGAATATTTTGATATACATACAAATATTGTGATCAAAGCTGAATTTTCAGCATCATTACTCCAGTCTTCAGTGTCACATGATCCTTCAGAAATCAATCTAATACGCTGATTTCCTGCTCACTATTATCAATGATGAAAACTGTTGTGCGGTAAATGAAATTATATATTTATATAATATATTATTTATACCATGGTCTGTCTGAATACTTGATTCTGATTGGCTGGAAGGTGTGCAATAAAACCGTTTAATGCACAGGTAGTTCCAAGTCAGTTGAATCACCATTCTATATCAATGCGCTGTTTTCATTGAAGCGCACACACACATACACAGATGTAATCTTACGCACTACTTTATCTCTGTGTCTGATTCAAAGCGGAAAGAATGCTAGATCTAATGAGGCGTAACTGCTTTGTATTGTTACAATGTAATGGACAAATACGTAAATGAACAAATTTTACTTGGTCTCCGCTTTGCCTGGACAGAGAAACTCATGTTTATTTGTCAGCAAAAGCTTTGCGTCATCAGCTCTCAGGGCTTTCGTGAAAACTACAGATTGCGCATTTTTAAATCCCCACCCACAGACATTTGGATGACTCGGATAGAGAGAGCTTTTCCCCTCCGTTCGGCCTAAAACACTTTGTTCATGATGGTCATCCAGTTTGAAATGTTGAGTACAAACACAGAGGTTTTTCTGATTCTCCATCGCAGCGTTCTCTCCGTACTTCTGATTCTTTGCAGCCTTTAGCCACTTCCTACAACGCGCTGGATCCTCACTGGAAACCAAAAGTAACTCACTCCGCTAAACATTTACTCTATAAATTCTTGCACCCAGGAACAAGTCGACACCATTATGACTAAAAGTTTGCTAAGAATATTTCCTACTAAAGCAAGGCGGTATTTGACTCTGGTCAACCATATCCATAGCAGTGTGGTGGAAGTGGCCTCGGATGGCAACATTCCCAGTGAATTATGAGTGTTGAAGTTCTTACCTATTTGGCAAAAGGGAAGACAACAGCCATTTTTTCTCTGTTGTCTCTAGTCAGGTAGCACCGATTTCAAAAAACAAAATGTTTTGCATTTCTTCCGTATATGGAGCCTAGATTTATTGAAAGCCCATTTTGCCAGCAGTGAAGAACCCCTTTAAGTGTAAAATCTGAGTTATCAATTGCGTGTGAATAAAATCACCGTAATAACCAAAACACATACCGATTTTGAGTATCCGCCATAGATGATGACGCCATTCCCATCAGGGGTGGGGGTCATTTGACAGGCTGAACGTGGACAGGGGCCAGTTCCTGTGGGCTGGAGACGGCTCCATGTCAATGTGTCCAGGTTAAATGCATGGATATCATTGTAATAGATATAATCCCTGTAGAGCAGAGAATAGAGAATATTCAAACAGTATAAACGTTCATTTGAATATTGATTTCCAATATATCTATATGTGTATGTATATGTATGTGTATTTGTATATTTAAATCCAATATTCAAATTAACATACTATATTATATGATAGTATTAATATTATTATTTATTAAAGAAATTCACAAATTTCCAAGGTCATCTCATCTAATAAATAAATACATTCACTGAATATATTAATTCATATTCTTATACACATTTTTTGGAGCCTGTAGCCAGGGACGCAGATCTCATTCCCGCTTCAGGGTACAACAAAAAGTTAAAATTGTCCTTACAATACTGATTTTAATAATGACAAGTTGAAGATGGGGACCTCTGCATCTGCCTGTACCTGGTGCTCTCATGGAAACCTCCAAACACAAGCAGCTGTCGTTTGCTCAGGACCATGCGATGTCCACTCCTGCCAGACGGAGCGCCAGGAGCTCTGAGAGGACAAAGAAGACATATTTCAACAGGTGGTCAGGATGCCAATCTAAAGTCAATCCTGTTAGTTTAGGGATAACCTCTATAAACTCTAGTCACAGCATGACGACACAACAGTGGACAGACGTCTTAAAGTCCCTGCTGAGCTTCCATAAAGAGTAAATACAATTAGACTTCCAGTTCGACTTAATGAACACGGTCTTCATAAATGGATTGTGTCAGAGTTGTTTTACTATCGAGATACCATTATCGTTTTCCTTAATATTTTATATTCGTTTTTATTTTTCTGTTTTCAATTTTCATTTTAATTAACATTTTAGTTATTTTGTTGTGTGTTTTGTCATTTTATTAGGTATTGCTTTTTAAAAATGTCTATATAGTTTTTTTTTGTTTTTTTTATTTTAGTACATCAAAAGTGATGTTTTTCATATTTGATTTCAGTTAACATTTATTTTATTTCATGTAAAAAAAAAAAAATGATGCTCTTGCTCTTAGCTTTAGTTTTAGTTAGTCACCATAAAAACAAATTCTTATTTTTATTTTTTTATTAAATATTGCAGTATTTATTATACATTTATAATACATTTTGATCATTTGGGTAGTCGTTTTACTTGTTTTACGTCAAAAAGAAAAAACTGTTGCAAATTCCGATTCATGCCGACTTTGAAGGACTCATAACATGGATTTGTTTTATATTTTAATATTCACTTATAATGTTAATATATAACAATATAAGTTTTGCGATCCATGACACCATTAAAAATAAAACATCCACTTGTTCCTGACGCTGGTATCATTCTGAAGTCTCTACACAAATTAGTAAATGAGCCGTTTAAACAGACTTAAAGTGAATGTTACTTTACGCTTCAATTTATTTTTCCATATGTCTTGTCGTTGGCAGACACACTTGCATGGAGTATGTCAGAAACTGAACAAACATCTGTATACTGTATCCAGCGTCGACAGCGTCAGTGATAATAATGGGTTATATTTGCATTTGACGCGACGCATCGCTCACATCCGGTGTAGGCAAGTGAACGCCAGAAGGCGGGGCCTATGGTGTGATGATAAAAACTATTCGCCAATGTCTTGCTCTGGTGGCAGGCATATGCAAATGTATTTGCCCATATGATGTCACAAATCCCACAATATTCGATGTTAAGCAGAAAAAAGCTATATTTTTTCTTACTATTATCCTATTATATATTATATTATGATGAAAGAGTTTTCTGTTAAAACGGTGTCGTGTTAATAACTAATGATCGTTGCGACGGAAGTGAATCAATCAAAACTAACTTTAGCTGGACAATAACTTTATCTCTGTTACTGTAATTTCCTATTATCACTGTAAAGCTGCTTTGGAACAATTGCATTGTTAAAAGCGCTATATAAATGAAGATGACTTGACTTGAAAGATTGCAAAAACAAACATTTTAGTAGTATCACATGCACTAAAGAATATTGATATACCAGTATATTATGGTATTGAATGATTACCTTTTTATCAACTATAGTATTGAAGATAATAATAAAAAATCAAAAAAACTTGTTGCTTGTGTAAATAGGGTCTTTTATGATGTCATGTTCGCTTTAAGCAGATTTTAACAGCTTTTGGCTTGCAAAAACTAAATATGTGATGATGGTGTCTAGATATTAGCTCAGATTGCATTGTCTTTCACTTGTAATACATTGTTGAGTATTGCATAGTCCACAGTGAGTTGACAAAAACAAAACAGTACTTACTTGATTTGCTCCCATGTGCGGGTCCCCAGGTGAAGCACCCACAGATCTTTATAGTGATAGAACTGCTCGCCGTCAGGGGACGCAAACTCCCCCCCAAATATCCACATCTGCCCCCCACCCTGGGGAACTATCACTGCCTGCAGGGAGATGGAGAGAGAGCTACAGAAATATGCTTGAGATAAATGATTATTATGTAAAGACAGTCTGACCCCTGGTGGTGAAGTCTGTAATAACATGTCCTTCATTACCAAAATAGAACATGGTTCCTTTGCTAGATAATGCTTTTTGTTCATACATTTTCTGTCAAAAAATAAATATTATTTTGTGTTAAAGAAGTACCTGTTGAGGCAGCGTCTTGGAGGAGGGTTCGGGATCTCTGCCTTCACCCAGGTGTACTTCTTAATGTTGTAGAAGAATAATTCATTGTACAGAAAAGTCTGGAAGAATGGAAACATTTAAGTGACATCAAGTCAAGGTTTTTTTGGGAAGGATATAGTTTGCACATAGTAATTATCAACCAAAGCCTTCACAGTTTCCATTTAAACACATAATATATCAGCTGATCTGTACATTTGTAAATTTACATAGAATTTTTTTAAGTCTGTTCAATCTTTTTGATGCCACAATCACACTCAAATATATACAATTCATGCAAGGGAGCCCCATCCTAAAACTTAAAAGCCAGCTATATATTTTCATGTATAAAGACTAAATTGATACTGTGAAAAATGTATATGTAAAAATATTGTTTGGAAAGTATTTCGTTTCTATTATATCATACAATTGTTTTTTTCCAACACTATAATACTGTCCTATTAGATGTGTTATTTATTTGAATTAATTTGTATCATTTTAATAGAACTTTTATTTAATTTGATCCATTTTTATTTAGTTAGTTAGTCATCTAATTTAATCTTTTTTTAGTTATTTTCCCTCACTATAGTATTTTTCTCTACATTTGGGAGACTCCAGTTTGAAAACTGTGGCATTTGCTATAAACTATGGTTTAATTTACAATGGCACCGTTTTGTAAGGGCCGCGATATGACCTGTGCTGGAAAATAAACTGGTATCTGGTTTTCTAGTTGGTCCAAGCTGGTCATTACCTGGTAGACCATCTTGCACCAGAACCAAACCAGAATAAGGTGGTCAAGATGGTTTTCGAAACATGACAGCTGATTGACAAGCTAATGACCACCATAGATCAGCCAGAACCAGCTCCAAAGCATAGCTACACATTCACCAACAGGCATACAATCAAAAACCTACTTTCTTCCCATTAAAAAATTCCCCTCCGAATAAAATCAGCTCGTCTTTTTCAGGATGCGCACATAGAGAGGCGTTCAACCTGTGAAGAGAACGAGCTGTCGTCAAATGTCACAGTAACAGTCACGTGATTGAGTCACACCTGTATATGAACGCGCACCTGGGTGACGGAGGGTCACAGGCACTCTCGATCACCTGCGTCTTTTTCGCGTCCAGAGACTGAAATTCTGCTATTAAAGCCTCTAAATCCTCCTATTTCAATAAAACACAGAACAAAAGTATTGTTTTCTGACATGTATGCTGGTTTAGAGTGTTGTGTTGGTATTAAATTCTCTCACCTCTTCTCTTTTCGATCGTTTTGACACCTTCTTCTCCATTTTGGCGGCGGTTTTCTCCGCTCCTTTACTTTCTTTTCTTTTTTGCCCTTTTTACCCATTTTGAATGCTTTAGAGAACGCAGAATGAAGTAAGCGTGACAATTACAGCCACATGGAGATTTAAATGAACTACAAGACGGACGTACGATATACTTCCGCCAACAACACGCTCGATGGTTTGTTGTGAACGCTCCTGCGCTACAGCGACACTTGCTGGTCTGGGTGAGCTGCTGTGAATTGCAGTACACCGTCCAATAGTAACTTGTTTTCACTGATATATCACAAATACAACAATGTCTAAAACTAAACATCTTTAAAAATGGAAATAGCACCAAAAAAAATCTTCCAGTCATAGGCCCTACGTCTTGGAACGATATACTGCACAACATCATGCAACAAACAGCAGGGGGCTTTGGTCATATGTTATAGATAGTGTTTTATAATTTGCTGACCCAGAAAAGGTCATATGTCAAATCATGTATGAATATGAAGCCTCTACATTCCCCTGAACAATGTGGAATGTGTTAACAGAGTGAATTGATAAGGTTTACATTCGTTTACCATGGGACCTGACCCACATGAAGCTGTTTCCCATCCTCCTCATAACTGTGACACTAATTAACATACATGTCCCATGCAAAGCTTTTTCCATAATAATATGTGGAATACTGAACAAATATTTTATCGAAAGTCACATCCATTATAATGTGTTGACTCGACAAACAAAACAATGACACTACTCTGTTACCGGCACGTTTCAGTGTTACGTAACGGTCCAGGAGGCCAGAGGAAATTAAAATGATCTGAATCTGTGAGACATATCCTCTCGTACTGTTGACACTCAGGAGCAGAGGAGATATCCTTATCAGACGGGCACTCTTATTTATTACTAGTCAGAACTATGTATGTGCAAGAGAAACTGTATGAAATGTCATTGGTTTTCTTTACACACCGTGGAAACAGTTGGCCTCAAAAGAGAAAAATGAGACCATGAAAATAGGCTTTAAAGTGATCCCAAAAAAATAGTTCATACAAGCAATTTTAGTGTGTTAACAGTGCATCTGTGCATTTTGATTTAAAAATCTCCCAAGCAAAGTAAAAAACAAAACAAAAAACAACTTTGGTTAGTAGATATTGCGCACTGTCCCTTTTAAATCTTTCTAACATAAAGGACAAATAAAAGTCTGTTGCCAAGCACATGACTGCTTGAATCTTTCTTCCAGTCACCTGACCGCCATTGTGAGGGTGGAATTGTGACCTTCAGTGAGATTTTTCTAATTCTGTGTGTGTGTGTGTGTGTGTGTGTGTGTGTGTGTGTGTATGTGTGTGTGTTTGTGTGTGAGCCTCTCTGCCTCCAGACTTCCAGTAATACGTCTCACCCCCACACCTTTTCACCTCTGTCTCTCCACCCATTCCAATCCCAGCCTCCTGTTGTTTTTTTGTCCAGCCATGCGTTTTCCGTAAAAACAAATGGTGCAGAAGGACACGAGGCCTGTCAGGAGTGATTTCTCTGCTTCATTTCTTGTATATGAGTGCACAACAAGCAGGATCACTGAGGACAGATATGATTATTTCCAATATGTTAAAGAGACATGCTGTATTCTTTTTGTTAACCTCTATCTACTTATCATGTTAGTCTTAGTTTTGCACCAAAAACAGACATAATTTAGCATTGCATGACCATTTCGCACCCTCTTTTTACCCTAGGCTGTACTTTTAAGACTTCTTTATGTAAAATTATTGATATGGGTGGCTAACTTACGAACACCACATAGTTCAAGTTGTTTATCAGAAACTTGCTAAATACTTAAAAAGTGTTGATACTGTATGTAAATGTGGGCGGTCATTTGTTCAAATGTCAACGTGTTAGTGTGGTCTTGTCTCGCGTAACCAGACCTTCAGGCTGATGGCAGAAGGTCTGGACTCCATCGCAGCTTTCATTGGCCAAGGACCGCCCAGAGGCCGTCTGATTGGCATGTAAAGCAACCAATCACAGTTCGGTCCCGGATGACCTACCACTTCCACCGACATTCTGAAGTGCGCATTCAATTGACACTTTGCAATCCCATGAGCCACGGGAGGGGGATTTATTAATGAAAGTGAAGCGATGCAAGTGACGCTGGTACGTCACGTGACAGTAACAACATGGCGAATGTAGTACATTCGAATTTCATTCATACTACCTATATTCATACTGTATAGAGCATACTATGGTCACAAAGTAAATTCAAATTCAAATGTAGTACGTACTACTCAGTATGCGATTTTGGACGCAATGGATGTCAACTTTGAAACTCCTGAAGTGTTTCCAATTTTGTGTGCCATATGCATCAGACGTTCAACCAACGGTCCTTAGGCGTGATGTATGAGGCATGGTTGACAATATAGCCATGATTACATTAGCATATTGCTAAGCTAACTAGACACTCTAAAATCTATAGAGCAATTAATGTAGAGTAAAATAGTCCAATTAAATTAGACTAACAATAAACAATAGTTCTACAGCATTTCTACAGCATCTTAGTTCGTGTTGATTTCAACATTTTCTAATACATTATTAAAATCAAAAGTTACGTTAAATCTGTTAAGATCACTTAATGTACTGTGAACTACAAAGAAGAACTTATGTTAACAAATGGGAACTTATTGTAAAGTGTTGGATAAAAGTGTCTGCTAAATGATTAAGTGCCAATGAGGTTCGTTTTCAGATGTGGCAACCGGATGGAAATTTTCTACCTCAGAACAGAGAAAGGAAAATAATATTTATTGGTCATAGAGCCTTAGTAGTGCTTGCTCACAGTCAGACTCAGAGCCACATCAGTCTGCCTGAGGTAAATAACAGGTTTGAGATCCTGAAATATATTCAAGGGCCGCCTATGTTAGCTGGAAGGTTACAAGCCAATCACAATAACATGAATCGCCTCACTGAACACAGAACCGGAATTGTGACAAAATTGGTAAGATTTTGAAATGTTTTTGAGAAGTTTCTTATACAGTATGCTCACCAAGGCTGCATTTATTAGATAAAAAATACAGTAAAAACAGTATTATTGTGAAATATTATTATAACAATTTATGATAGCTGTTTTCTATTTGATATATTTAAAAATATAATGTATTCCCTGTGATGCGAAGCTGAATTTTCAGCATCAATATCATTCAGAAATCATTCTAATATGATGATTTGCTGCTCAAGAAACATTACTTATTATTATCAATGATGACAACATTTGAATAGAAGGTTCAAGTGAACAGCATTTATCTGAAATAGAAGACCAAAACATTGTAAATGTCTATAATGTTAAAACTATCACTTTTGCTCAATTTAATGTCCTCAATTTTTTAATTCTTACTTAATATTTTATAAATAATATTTTATATAAAACTGTTTTGTCTGCCGTGTTGCCTACCATACACTAAATTATTAATTTTCGAATAAAAAGGTATTGCAGTTATTGACATTGTATGTCCATGTGTGTGTGTGTGTGTGTGTGTGTGTGTGTGTGTGTGTGTGTGTGTGTGTGTGTGTATGCGCGAGTGAATGAGTGAGCGAGGGACACGTGTGTGTGTGTGTGTGTGTGTGTGTTTACCTGAGAGAAATAACTCTGTTGCTTTAGTCTCTTGGCAACAGGCAAATCATCAGTAATTTCTCTCTGGTTCAAAGATAACATCATTTGTTTCCACAGTGTTCAATATTTTCATTATGGTCAATTTCCGTTCTCATCTCATTTCTTTATATCACAGACATCTCTGTGGTCACGATTCTAATACAGAAGCCATCCATATCTGGATGGAGCGGAGGGTCTGTTTTCTTTGGTAATGCAGGCTCATTCGCCACAAGTGCACACAGAACCCTGTTCTCCAAGATGTACATCACAGCAAACACTTAGGTGTAAAATCACATGTGTTCCCTGACACTGAGAGCATAGAAGTTTTGAGCAGTGCAGATAGGGGCGATGAAGGGGTCATATTAGCTCTGTTCCAAAAACTACTGTGCTGCCTATGTAGGGAGGCTTCCAAAAAGGTATGCTTGTTCTTTTTACCAAATAAAAAGGCAGCATCACATCCTTGGTGTACATGGCCATCCCAAAATGCATTGTGACAAGCTCAGTGAAAAAAAACAAAAAAACATTTAGAAAGAGATGATTAAAGAAATGTTGATTACAGAAATGCTCACATTTCATGCAATACCAAAAATATCACTAAAAGTATTTGCTAACATTTACATTTTACATGTAACTAACAGGAGCTGTTGATTCTTTGACTTCAAACAAGGACATAACTTACCTGACAGGTTCTCCAACATTTCATACAAAATTAGAAAATAGAACTGCAGATCTGACTTATGTGTCAAGCATCACACCGGTCAGTCGACAAGAGGTGCTGTTGTTGACAGACGACACACTGTCCTTTCACATGATGAGGCATGCAGTCAGAAGGAGGTCAGTCGGTGTCTACATGTTACATTTCACAGTCTAAAGCTACTCGAAGTTATTACACAAACGCTTTGTCAAAAATGTTGTTTATAGACAAGCCCCGTGCCTTGAAACTTAAAGGGATAGTTCACCCAAAAATTTTAACTTTATCAGCATTTACTCACCCTCAAACCTGTATGAGTTTCTTTCTTCTGTCGAACACAAAAGAAGATATTTTGAAGAATGTTGGTAATCAAACTGTTGACGGTAGCCATTGACTTCCATTGTAGAAAAAAAAAAAAAAGCCTATATAGAAGTCATGGGTGCCGTCAACTGTCTGGTTACCAACAGTCTTTAAAATATCTTCTTTTGAGTTCAAAATTAGAAAGAAACTCATACAGATTTGGAACAACAAGAGGGTAAGTAAATGCTGACAAAAAAAGTATTTATGGTTGAATAGTCTCTTCATTAGCATTGGCACTTTTAGGGTGCTTGACTTGTTAAAACAATTCACAATAAGGTTGTAATGTTATGTCATGTCAAAACATTAAAAAAATGATTAGCTCATTTTCCAAATGCAAAGAGCAGAATATTTCTAATTTAATTCAATAACTTTTCTGCTTCCCTCAAAAAAGTTTTATAAACAATATAAAGTGTATTTCCCCTTGCTGAAATCAAACGACCAGCTGGGCCTCACTGATATTTCGTACAATTTGTATTAATGTGCGTAGAAAAGGTTCTCAGACAAATGTTCACAACTAGCCTACATGTTTGCACATACATTTATTCTACCTCGTTTTAACATTGGTAGATAAAAAAAAAAAAAAAGCCTACTTTTTATTATTATGCACGGCCACGGAGTCTGAATGGAAGTTTTCCGGTGTTGCTATATATGATATCCGATATAATCCGACAATATAATCCGAAATTCCGATTTTGTTATGAGCGACCTTCAGTGGTCGCAGATAGTAATTTGCATAAAACGCGCTAAAAACCATGTCCATATAAGGACTTCCTACACCCATCAGCGAGCACACGCAGCAAAATATATGTGTGTTATATGGCATTCTTGTTTAAACACAACAAACTGACTTTATATACCAAAGACTGTCGTCCAAAGATTTTCGTACGAGCGGTTTTAGTTTGTTTTTCAATATTCTTTCAATGCCACTTGGGGCCTGTAATAGTGCAGAAATAATTTACTGTAGGCTGACAAGTTACTTTAAATGGCTGAATTAGTGCCCTTCACGCTTTTGAAGCGGTTCATTTGTTTTAAAAAAATATAGTTTGAATCTTGGATAAAACAAGAAGTAAAAGAGGAAGTCAAATGACATTGGTTAATCTTTTCCACCCAATCACATGACGCGAAAGCTTTCCTTAGGCCACAGCAGCTGATGCGAGACCAGAGCTTTTACGCAATACCCTTAGGAGAAAAATGGCTTTTGGGCCAGATTCTCTGAGCCAACTTGCATGAGCACATTTTTAGGAGTCACGAGCTACACGAATTCATGAAAGAGAACGTTTTCTCGAGAGAATTCATTCTTGTAGGCAGCCAGTCACAAGTAGTTTAATAATATATCGTTTAGCAACACCAAAAACTTCAATTCAGACTCCGTGGCCGTGCTTTTTTTTTTTTTTTATTAAAATATTTGTATAATATATTTTGCATATGTTAATGAAGTTATTTAACTATGATTTTACTACATAATAAACTATTTTTACATTTTATTTCTAAATATTGTATTTTAATTATGTTATATAGGTTGTTTTATGAATAAGCCTATATTATTAACTTTAGTAATTTATTAACTTAAGTTTCTTCATATTTGTGCTGCTATATCAATGAACATCTGCTAATCTGCAAAAACACAAGTACTCAAGTTTTGAATGCATTCGTGTTTTATTTCTCTGAATACTCAACAATGTTCTGTGGCAAAGTAAAAATCACTTCAGAGCATGAACTGTTTAATGTCTAAACAAATGTTTGTACAGTAGATGTATCACCATGGCATCAAAAGAAAATGAATTACGAACTGCTCGACAGGATCTCTTCGTAGTTGTATTTCACATCACAGAGAAGACAGGACAGAACTTACAATTATTAACGGAGTCCAGGTACTACAAGCAGAGTAACTGACTGAACATGGAATTTACAGATCACACAAGAAAACAAGTCTTCTCTCAAAAGAGCTTCGAAGTGAAGTGACGAAAGACTGAGTCTGCCCTTGGGTAAAAGGGTTTGCCTGTCTGTGTAACACAAAGATGGCTGTTCATGTTTGTGGTCTAAAGGTTCATTACTCATGCCAGTTTGTAAATGCAAAAATATGGAGTAGTTTTTAAAGAAACAGTTAAGTGAACCATTTTTATTCTGAAACATAAACATGCAAATAAGAATCGGTCATATCTTTGAGATTGTTTTTCTTTATTTAAATTGAATTTTTTTACAATTTAAAAGTAAAAAAAAATGAAATACCAACAAATCCTTGTGAACAAACGTAATTAAAATGTAGTGACAATCGTCTGTTCACATGGATCGGTGAAAATGGCTAAAAAATATTTGTAAAGAAAACTACTCAGCTATAGACTGAACGTCGTTTTCACAAACTCGCGTTTTTGTAGTTTACACCGAGACGATAACACTAAAAGTTTGCATTTTTAACCCTTCTAAAACGCCTCGAGTAAATGAACGGCCAAAACGCATAAAACGTTTTCTGTTTTTAATTGAAAACAATGTCGTGTAAACACCCCCTCAGTTATTTTTATATTAATGGGCACTAATGGAAAATAACCAGCCAGCAGTTACAAAAAAAACATTTACAGTTTCACAAAAAAAGGAAAAAGTATCAGTAACCATTTTTAGCATTTTTTATAGAAAATGCCCTGTAAAAATTATTAGAGCACTAACTGAATGACCCTACAAATAAATAAATACAAATAAGTACATTTCTACATAGCTATTTAAATTAGATAAATTGGTCTTATTGGCTGGAGTGTTAGTCATACTGCTGTAATTCTCTAAATAATACAAAGCTTCATTATCACCCGCTAAAATCATAACATTAAAGAAAAGCATTTCAGTTCTTGTAAGTCCTTCTACGAAGAAGCCTAGGAAATGCTTCTGTAATCATAATAATCATGGACAACTTCCATTTGTCCTAAAATATCATCCCCTCCATCACCCAAAACACCCCAAGTTTTTCTCTCACCACTTTTCCCCAAAAAATTTCACACATACAGCAAATGTGGTCCAGTATAGGAACAAATAACCATTTAACCAAAACTAGGATAATCCAAAAACACTGCATCCGAATGCAGCCTAAAACTGAAACACAATGATGCATGTCACATTTTACAGCAAAATCAGTCCACAAACTGATGAGGCACTAAAATCTCTTCGGTAAGGGGATTTTTTTAACAATACCTTTACGGTACAATAAAAAGACACAATAGCCAACAGGCCATACGTATTATAAAAGCAACAAACTGTTTTAAATAATTATAATGACAATTTTCTTTAAAAAGATTCGCAACTACCAAGCTAATTTGCTTGGTTTAAATAATTGCCAAAATACAAGGGGAATGAAATAAAATAGATGGTCCAGTGTTAAGTACTTCACGTATTTATGTGAATAGACGCAGAAAAAAAGGTGCTAAATATTAAAAATGTACTTGAAAGAAATAAGACAAACAGCGCCTCACATTTTGTGCTTCATAAATCATAATTAGGCATAAAAATACATATCCAGGTCTATGAGTGTAATGTACTATTTATTCACTGAGGTAAGCAGAAAGGCTATAGGTATTCTGGTTCTAATTTAGGAATACTGTATGTCTATGCCTTACATAATAATAATAATAATAATAATAATAATAAAGAATTGGATACATCCAATTAGAGAACCATGACCGAAAAAAATAAAATAAAATAAAATAATAATAATAATAATTGGAGATTCCTTGAAATTCTTAGTAGCAGTTAAAAAAAATGCATTAAGCTATCAAAAATAAATCTGTCGAAGTATAAAGTCATTTCAAGTTGATCTCAAAAAATGATACATTTCTACACCGGCAGAAAAAGGCACAGCAAACAGGTCAAATCTGCTGCAGAAAAGGAAATGAATGTAGATATTATCAAACATATTGTAATAGTAAGGTGGGAATCATGTTTCCGGTTGCTGAGAGAGACAATGGCGCCTCTCCACAAGCATTTTCGGTACGCGCTTTTCCTCGCGTACATTCTGAAACAAAAGCTGGCGATATGCGACACAGGAAGCTTATGATCATATTACTGCACGCATACGAGGCCCTAAAATAAAGGGATGACCAAAGCAAACCACTCACGGTGGTTATACGACACATATCGCCAATGGTTGAAAAAATATATCGAAAATCCTGATTGAAAACTTGAACATAAAGTCTGGAACGTATACCGTGATACATTTGATTGTGAAAGGACTGACAAAATCTACATCTCAATTGAAATGCTCCTGGTTTTGTACGTGGTGATTAATATAGATGTTGCCTGGGCAGCAGGATAAGACGTTTTTCCTGGCTCACACGAGGAGAGGTGAGGCAGACGAGGAATACAGTAAGGGAGTCTGAGGTGGATATGAGGCATCTGGCGCTCCGTTCGGTCTTCAGGACTCCTGAGGAACCACTTCCATCAGTTTCTGGAATGTCGCCGTGGTAGAGACTGGACAGAAAAAATTAACATTACATATATTTATTAATCAAATTAATCATTTATAATGTTACAAAAAGGTTCTCTTTTAAATACATTCTGTTCTTTTGATTTATCAAAGAACACTGAAAAAAGTATCACGGTTTCCACAATATATTAAGCAGAACAACCGTTTTCAACATTGATAATAAAAAGAAATGTTTATTGTGCAGCAAATCAACATATTAGAATGATTTCTGAAGGATCATGTGACTGAAGACTGGAGTAATGATGCAGCTTTGCATCACAGGAATAAATTACATTTTGAAATATATTACAGTAGGAAACCACAACTTTAAATTGCAATAATATTTCACAATATTACAGTTTTTTCTGGATGTTTAAAGCTGCAGTCCGTAGTTTTTCCTCTTTGTCGCCATCTCTGTTCGAAATCTGCTATTGCAGTTATTGGTGGAATTATCAACTTTATGTGGGTTGTGCCTCGGCACAGCACAGGGCGGATGAATCCAATGTTTTGAGGAGAATGTGCGGCTGTCAGTCGCCGCGCCGGTGTGGATACTGTCATTCGCAATCACAGATTCTACGTTTTGGAAGTATGACCGACATAAGAATTTTTACCGGAAAATGTCATCTGAACAAGTAACATTCACTTTTGTTCTGATCAACTAAGGGGAAAAAAGCATTGCAGTAAATTGCACTGATTAAATCTAGCGATCGCTTATCATATCACGTCAAATCGTGCAAATTATACTTTGTTCTCAAATTGTTAATGTTGACAACATCAGCATTGCGTGACTACATTTAATGCCCTTCCGATATTTATCCTTGTTTTAGCATGGGTCCGGTTGCAGTCTCTTTTTTTCTTAGCCACTCCGAAGTCCGAAGTCTTTTGCATTTTACAACGGGTGAATCTCCAGTTGTCACTGGTGATTGTCGTTTGAACCTTTCTGGATCCGCCATCAAATTGATAAGTTTATATCAAGTGCTGTGAGAAAAGGCTATAAATCTCCACCTCCAACATCCTCACACGCAATATAGCCTACTAGCCGGGACACCTTCTTTATGTGTACGGTGATGGATTTTTAATAGATAAGATAGTAAACTATCTTTCAAACTAACCATGATTCTAATATCTAAACCTTACTTCCCTTTTAGGCCTAACACTCTAACATTTGACAAAATGTACCAAAATGTTCTCTGAATATTGTGTCCATGGAAAATTCTGAAGTGCTGACCATGACAATATCAAAAACATACTGTCTAGAATTGTCTCATGACATATTGAGTAATCAACTGAACACTTAACCCTTTTCTTTATTTTTTTCCTGATGATTCGAGGTAATTTTGCTCATGCCAGTAACAGAGGGTGAAAGAGGCCTTGCTTTTACAAATTGAACCAATCATATTGAAAGAAGGAGACATGAGTACGTTGATCTTATTGTTGTATCCTAAAAAACCTGATGTATTCTTCTTCTTGGGTGAGATTCTCTGAGAAATGCTCGAGAACTCTCCCGGCCGTGATTAAAGCATTTAAAAGACATTTGCTGAAGTCTGTTAGGGGTTAGAGTTAGGGGACTCAGCCGACGTCGATAAGGAGGCGCGCTAGAGTATAAATATTATAAGAAACTAACGTCGATTGTAGACGAGACCCAGGTAGACTTAGGTCAGGTACGTTTAAAAGAAATCTACCACAGTACAGATGTGACGTAATGACGCAAAGACATGCTCGAATTACCCGCGGAAATCCACCAATACCAATGGAATTAAAAATATTATCACAAGCTTACCGTTTTGAATCAAGCTAAGGCAAGCAGATCGTTTTGAACACATTGGCTGGTTATGTACTTGCTCAAAAATTTATTTTGGATCATTTTTAACCTAAAAATTACGGAATGCAACTTTAATCAAATAAATGCAGCCTTGGTGAGACTAATGGCGCTTTTCCACTACACAGTACCAGCTCGCCTCGGCTCGACTCGACTCGGCTCTGTTTGGTTTTCCACTGTGTAAAAGTTGTACCTGTACCTGCTTCCAGGTACTTTTTTTCGTACCACCTCCGGCGAGGTTCTAAAGCGAGCTGAGGCGATACTAAAATGTGACGTGAAAACAAGGCAGACTGCTGATTGGTCAGAGAGAATCGTCACTATTCACTGCGTCATCATTGCACGCGCCAGACGGAGTATCCTGAATAAAAAACGCAAAAACAAAAACATCCAAAAACAGCATACACTCGATTTCCTCCATTGTCCTGTGTGTGTGGGTAGCGGGTGTGTCTCGCGCAAAAGATTAAGTCACGGCAGTTTCCTGCGGCGTCGCTATGACGACCAGGTACTATTGTGGAGGTACTATCTGCAATGGAAAACGGAGCGAAAAGCGAGCCGAGCCGAGACGAGTCGAGTCGAGTCGGTACTGGTAATGGAAAAGCGCCATAAGAGACTAATTTTTAAAACATTTAAAAAAACAGACCCTTAACTTTTACATATAGAGAGAGAGTACCACAGATTTCAAATAGCATGTAATTAATTGTATCATTTAACTTTAATTTATTTTATATTTTATTTTTGTATTTGATTCATTAGAAAATTCTATTGTAAAGTGTTTATTTTTTAAATACCATGTTGGACCTAAAAAAATTGCAATATAACAGCCCACTTTTAACAATCCAATCCAATCTCATTGGATAAAAACAAGCCACATCAAACCCTAAACTATTTATGGGATAATATTCTTTTAACACTTTATACTGTCAAATTATGGAGGTTAAATGCATTGTAAATATCTAATTTTGTCATGAAAAGCAGTGTAGTCACAAGTGTGATTTAAACATTAACTTTGTCAGATGTAAGAATGACACTCAAAGTCAGTTAAAAACAATGTTAGCCTTCAATACCTTAATAGTGTTTCAGTTTCAAGAATGCAGTTTTAACTGTCTAGAACCATCTTTTTTTCTCATTGTCATGAAGCGCACAAGAGGAGAAACACTCACAGATGATGTGCAAGAGCCATTTTGGCTTGGTCTGCCACCAAACGCCGAAGAAGTAGACGGGAACTCCTGTGGCGATGATTCCGAATCCTGTAGCACATTCCACAGGGGTTTTCCAAATGGACACCACGATGAGGAACAGGCAGGCCAGTACGAAGGAAACGGGCAGCAGAATATTGACCTAGTGGACAGAGAGAGGGGGGAAAGCTTTGAAAATGTGATCAAAAGTCTATTTAAGTGCTGTCGGAAAGTATAAAGTATGCTTATTATGGAACATTTATTTCACATATGAAAGACACGCACTGCAGAAGTGTACAGCTTAATGTTGCCCTTTTCTCTGACAATCACCATTCTTCTCTGGCTGCTCAGTGTGGTAGGACATCCGGATCCTTGATGTTTGGGTTGGGTTGTGTTTTCTCCATTTATATACAATGAACTTCACAGTGCTCCAAGGTTCAAAGCAAATCTTTTTATAGCCTTCTCCTGTCTTTTTTCTCTTTACAACTACATCACAGAGTTCCTCAGAGTAGAATCTTGCTCTTTGTGATAGCCGGACTGATCCGGTTTTATACCTGGTATTAAGATGCGTTTTGGTCAATCGGACAACAAGTGGACGACGCTAAATACAGGCTAAAAAGTTAAGCCTGTCCCCTTTCGACCTCTTCCAGATGTAGATGAAAACACATTCAACAGGATTGCTTTCGTGCTGCAATGCTCAAGTAGTCGAATGTGTTTGAACAGCCACAAAATACCCTTTTTGCCATTTTTAAAAGTATTAATATCTCACCCAACCCAATCTTTTGAATAGTAGTCATTTTCTTTGAAAATATTATAATACTCCTTATTCCTAGTGAATTATAAGGATTCCTACCATCTAGATGTTTGATACTTCAATAGTTAAAACCATCAATGAAGCCAGTAAAGTGTCTAAAGACAACATTAGAGCAGTAATAAATACCAACAGACAATGGATTGTCCCTAATGAGATTGAAAATGAGAAAAAGATTATGAGCAATAAGCAAATGGCCTCTTTCACTCCAGTGCCTCCAAATCTTTTTTGATGAACATCCCTCTGTGTCCAGCAGATGACCGGAGACAGAATGTGGATGAATGAGAGAGGCACACAAAAGGGCCTGTGTGTTACCGTTCTCTTGCTGGCTGTGTCCGGATTTAGGCAGAGAACACATATTATGGCAGGTCACTTCTCATGGATTTGAAAGTATGACCTTGTTCCCCCTCACAAAGTCCATCTGTGTTCCTTACAGATGTTCAGCCAATCAAAAGTTGTTTTCTCCGCCCCCCTGACTCACCTTAATTGGTCGTTCCAACTCAGGTTTCTTGTAGCGCAACCACATCATGCCAAGGATCGCCATGGCAATGCAAAGCCAATTAAAGAAGCTGAAGAAGTTGATGACAGAGAATATGTCATTGGAGAAAGCGTAGAGGAGAGTCATGATACACTGTGGAGGAAAGTAAAGAAAAGGTGGTTTAAACTTTCTATTTTGCCAATTATCGAGAGCGTACAGAGACGTCTGCTCTCTAATCGCTCTCGTGGTACTTTGATGTCATACACAGATGAATGATTTGCTCAAAAATTGGTTAAAATAATTCATCAAAAAGAACTGATTCAAAATATTTATTTGCTCAAAAATGGGAACCGGATAATCAATTCAGAAGATTAATTTGTCCAAAAATTGGTACCACCAAAAAAAGAATAATAATTGACTCAAAAGACCGTTTTGCTCAAAATTGGAACCGGTTACAAAGTTGAAAAGTACAAGCTAAAAAGAATGATTCACTCACAAATTAGAACGGGTTAAATCAAATTCAAAGAAAAGAACTGGCTCGAGTAATTTTCTCAAGAATTGGAACCGGTTAAAACAATTTATTGAAAAGAACCAAGTCAGAAGAATGATTCACTCAAAAATTTGAACTTGTTAAAATGATTCATTGAAAAGAACCGACCAAAGGAATGATTCACTCACAAAATTCAAATACGTTCAAAATTCAAAAGTTTAAATTCGTTGAAAAAAAGATAGAATAATTCACTAAGAAACTGGACATAATTTGAAAGTCATAGTGATGAGGGATGTGTTTGGTTGTGGACACCTACAGTAAATATAAGCGAAGGCAGAGGGGTCAGCAGATCAGGGTGGATCATCGACAACAAACTGGGAAGATGACCTTCTCGGGAGCCCACAAAGAACAGCCTGAAGGGAAAGAGAAAGATACATAAGAGACCGTTTTGGGCATTAGGTCTGAAACTAACCAGCATAACAGTCTGTTTCAAGATAACTTTAGCAGCGTATGCAATGGAAAAGCCTGCAGGGTGACTTTAATACAACACTAAGTTGTTTATTTGATTAATCTGTATGGTTAAAGTAAAGTGATCTGATTAATGTGACCTCTTTCAACAAAGGATATTTATAACAAGTGTATGTGTGCATTACCTAGATGAAGTAAACAAAGAGCCATTTACAGAGCCAAAGCAGGACAGGCCCACAAACACAGGGATTATCCAAGCCATTGGCCCTAGGTGGTAGTTTCCAAAGTCCTGAAAAAAACAAAAAACAACTGAATCATTATTATGTAACTTTAATAAACATTAATAAAAAGGAAACTAGTAACTGAGTTGCTAAATAAACACATTGAGTTAATAAAAGTAACTGGGCTAAATATGGAATAGAGTTTGTCTATGTGGCGACACTCACCACAGCAACAGCCTCAGATGAGAGCATTTGCTCCGGACTGAGCGTGGTGAAGTAGGCCAGGTTGGTCAGCACATAGACAACGGTCACAATGGGAAGCGAGATGATGATAGCCAGAGGCAGATTTCTGTAAAACGCCAGCACATAAACCATAACATAACCCACTACTCTCAAAAACTTCACTATGCTTTTTAATTTTTAAAAATGTAATTAAAGACCTAATGTGCACTCAGTTGGTTTTTGAGCATCTAATTTTGTAGAAATTGCCTATTAACAGTTGACATGATTAAGGCCACATCCACACGAAGCCAGAGCTTTCCCTATCCGATATTTTTTTTTCCCCGTTCAAAAAAAAAAAAATCCGTAAACACGGCGTCGTCTCAAGAAATATCTGCGTACACACGAAACCACTGAAACCGACTCAAAACGATGTAGTTTACATGCCAGACCAGTATGTGGCGCTGTAATTCTGCCACAGACATACACTAAAAACGGAGAAGAAGACTTAAAGCATGCGCATAAACCTTGCGCGCTGTATACTATGGCTGTATACAACAATAATATTAGGCACAGTAGCTTATTTTTTTCTTAAATTTTTCTTTTTTAATCAAGAACTTTGTTGAACAATATGAAAAACCATAAATGTAGTTGCTGTGACTTAACGGTGTCTGACTAGTAGACACTTGGTGTGATGACATCATCGTTTCACAAAATGTACGGATTGGCCGTACACACGAAAACGCAAAGGCGGCCTTTTCAGATTTATCCACCTTGGGACCCGGTTTCAAAAAATTGCGGTTTCAGTCTCCGAAAACGCCGGATCCGTGTGGACGAAACGCCAATACGATAAAAAATTTATACGTATACAGCGAAACGCGTCTCCGTGTGGACGGGCCCTAATTTACTTAGTGAGCGAAGGTACCTATATATAAGCCGTCTTATTCATAAGATCTTTCCAATGGACTGAAACGTTTGCTCCCTAAAAAGAGGGAAAAAATATTTTTTTGACTTACCTGTATGGATCGATCATCTCCTCTGTGACAAAATTCAAATAATTCCTGGTAAAAAGGAAAAAGTAAATGCAAACATTAAAAAAATGCTCTCCTACAATTTCAACTGCTGAAGGCCAAGAATTAAGACGTAGAAACTATTAAGAAAAAGAAACTATAATAATTTGAAAGAGGATGCAGAGAAATTATAGAATGACCGACAAATAGTTTTGAAATCTAATTAAGGGGAAGTGTAAAATTTTGTGGATATTATAATTCTTCTTCCTGCGCCAGCCGTCCACAGTGGACTGTCTACTCAGCATGACCGAAAAAAAGAAATCAAGCGTTCATCAGAATACCTTCTTCTACGTTGTTGTAGTCAAGACTCTGATCTTGGATCACATGGTGTAGCATTACATTTTACTAGTGATTTCCCTTGTTAGAAGTCAAAGTCTCACTCTTCCTGCTTTCACCCTAGTTTCCCCCAAATATAGAGAAGTTCTGTGGTCTCACCATCCTCCATAAGCAAACAGCCCACTGTAAAGAGCCAATCCGATGTTGCCAAAGTCTGTTTTGCTTCCTTTGAATGAATTTTCAGGCAGAAGATCAGCAGTATCACCTGCAACGAAACAATCAGCGTGAAACATGAGATTACAGTGCTGTTGCAAACTATCAGGAACATTATGTAACATAAACAACCCAAACAAGTCATAATATCTGGGGAGTACTCTTCAACTCCCACCATATTTCCCATGAGAGGAACAAACAAGCTTGCATGGAAAGAGTTTTAAGTTGGATGACTGTTTCCTGCTATCATAATACGATGAATTTTCAAAATCAACATGCTGACATTCTCAAGGCTGGTTGTGGGCAGAAGGTCGGCACATGAGGCTCAATGTCGCAGATGACACAACTGAAACGCAAGAGTGATGGGAAAACAAGAACCGGAGAGAAAACGGAGGGTTTGCACATTCTTGAACACCCAAAGCCTGTGAATTTCCTCTGGATCAACAGATGAACATAGTGTTTTTTCAGGCTGAGGCCCGCTCTCTATCCGTTCCATGAGAAAGCCGGGGGAGACCAAGCATCTACATGCATCCAAAGCCTGTGGGTCGTACGACGAGGGCTTCCCTAAAAGTAGACGCCGTATTGGTTCAATTTATGGTTACGAAACAGGGGTCCGAAAAGAACTAGTTTCACAGGTTTGAAGAAATGTATATGCAGAACAGAAGAATCTGAGACTAAATCATAAAAAAAGTGACTTGCCACTTGAGTACTCCAGATACAATTTCTGTGAAGACTCTCTTGTACTTTCTTTCTTGCTTGCTCTTCTTTTCTTTGAGAGTGTGTGGTTATTTCTTCTTTCATTCCTGAGCAGCTCTTTAACACAATAGCATCAACTGAATTAATGTCCTAATTTGCATATTTTCCAGGTTTAACGACCTTTGGGCCAAGAAAGTAAAGCACATGGTAAGCACAGCCTTCTTAAATCTAAAAAATGGACAATCAATAGAATATTTCTATTTGTTCCCCCATAGTAAATGAATAGTTAACTATGGCAACTGGGATATATACTGTATATATTATGTATACACTAGCGTTCAAAAGACTGGGGTCAGTAAGATTCATTCTTTTATTCAGCAAAAGCCATTCAAATTGATCAAAAGTGAAAAGAATTCTAATTCAAATAAGTGTTTCAGAAAATCCAGAAAAAATGTATCACAATTTCCACAAAAATATTACTACTACTAAAATATTAAATAAAAACATTGCAACAAATCAGCATATTAGAATGATTTCTAACGGATCATGTGACATGAAAAAGGAAGCTTTGCCATCACAGGAATAAATTTAATTTTAAAATATATTAAAATAGAAAACAGTCATTTTACATTGGTGTAATATATTATAATATTACTTTTTTTTACTGTATTCAGTGAACATAAGACACTTCTATACAAATATATTTGTATATGTAGAAATTAACTGTATTCAGTGAACATAAGACACTTCTATACAAATATATTTGTAATTTTGTATATGTAGAAATTAACATTCCCCAGATTAATTAAGTACTTATTGTAAAGTGTTGTCTTATGGCAATGTATTGTGAGAGTAATTTTGTGAACATGTTTGCGCTGTTAGAACGATTGCTGCCCAAGGCGAGCTCATGTGAATCAGTGTGATCGATGGAGGCCAACGCCACCAGGTCACATGACACGACAGGCGAGGTGTGTGTGTGTGTGTGTGTGTGTGTGTGTGTGTGTGTGTGTGTGTGAGACTGTAGGCCCGAGGCAATCAGGCGCAGAACGAGACTGAAAGCCTGTATAAACTCTTTGTGTAAACTTGAGATTACAGGCTCAGACCTGAGCTTCAGAGAACTATGCTAGCACAGAACAGCCCAATCTCTGTCTAAGAGAAATGCTTCGACAGCAGATCTCAGCTTACATAGCAAAGATTCAATCTGAAGAATTCCTAAAAACAACGCGCAACCTCGAGCACACACTTTTCTAACAGGCAACAGCTCAGTGTGTGAAAGTGAGCCGGTTCAGTGCGTCGAGCGTCCTACACTCTAAGGGTTGAGCCTGTTGGGTCATTTTGTTGGGTTATTTGAAACAATACAGCCCTCCGACGCAACAACCCAGCGGTGGCTTTACTACAACAACCCATTGATGGGTTAAACAGAGTGTGGGCTTCTCCATCCTCGTCACGAGAGAGCAGATCTTAACGCCGCTGAATTGGTGCATTACTTCAGTAAATTAAACGTTTCTTACGACAGGAATATATGAGGAAAATAGAAGAAAACTAACTGAAGCGGAGAGGAGAGAGAACTTTGAAAACTGGCTGCAGCGAGTTTTGGCCATAGTGCTTTTCGTCTGAAAAATAAGCTAAATATGGTCAAATTTGTTTTCAAACACAAGTTATTAAATATTTTACTTTTAAAAAGCAATTTCGTTGAACTGTATAAGCTGTATAATTGTTGAGTTGACATTCTTTTCTGCACTTTTTTACTCGTACACATGTACATGTTTTAACTCTTGGCTATATTTTTGTGCATTTCTGGGTGTTCTTGCTTATTAATAAATGTTCAGCTTTTGATTATTACTGTTGCCTGTGTTGTTACTATAGTAATTCTGTGTGTGATTTTAATTTTCAACGTATTTTGGGTTCATTAAGCCAGCAATATAGTTATTTATAATCAATAGTTGAGTTTAATAAAACAACCCAGCATGTTGACTCAACATTTAACCCAACCAGCTGGATAAAAAAATTAGCTGGGTTGCCAAATAACCCAAATTGGGTTGTTTTAACCCAGCATGACTTTAGACTTTAGAGTGTACAAATGAACAAATCCAAAAACAAAACAACAAATATAAACACAATGGCTAGTCTATTGTAGGGTGAGCCACGATGCTCAGATTGAGTACAGGTTGCATCATTTCCTGTTTCCTCCTTTTACCCATCATTACTCAGCTCTCAACTAGAATTATCATTACAGTGGCAAAAAGACCAAAGCTGAAAACTTCCCACCAATGATTATGTTAATTAGCGAGGGGAGTCTGGGGAGTGGGTGGAGTCCCAGTCCCTGAAGAGTTCACCATGGTTGATAAACCACAAGGCCTCCTATTGTATGCTTCGTTTAACCAACGGCTGGGTGGTTTGGTGTGATAACGTAGTGGTATTAAGCACTATGCTTTTCTCAAAACAAACACAAGCACTAAGATACACACTGAGACCTTTTCTGGTCTTCTAAGTGAGATAAGTCTATCAAGCAGTCAAACAGAAGCCACTTTGTGCACCGAAACTGACACAGACAGAGGAAATGTCACAGAGGAAGACACTGTGAATTAAACAGCTCTTTCAACAGCAAGACTTCATACATAATTAAATAGGACACTTGTCTTGTCATTTTAGCCGTACGGATATCTTAGGACATTTCTACCAACATATGTTATAAAATATTACTTCTCTCAAGACAGGGAGGGTGTGTCTATCTATGGATCAAAGACACAGGCATCATTCTCTGGCCTCGCTGTTCTCACAATCATTTTGCATTTGCTTATCTAGCTAGCCCACAAATACGCCCAATAGCTAGCCAGCCGCCTCACTGTCTTCAGCCAACATGAACAATCATCTAATGCATTCTAACTAAAACTGAAAGCTACACATGACTGATTTGAAACATTTTGCTTAGGCATATGGATGGAATCAACTCATCTCACAACTGACTTACATAAGTTGTGTCCCAAATGGCATACTATACTATACACTGTGCACTCATCCATCATTAGAATCTCCTCAGCTACGTAAGAAAAGCTGCAACAGTTGAGTTCATTAAATGTCCAACATTCTGGGTATTTGAAGTGAAAATAATACTCACACTATTTAAAAAGGCAACAAAATAGTGCACAAGTACAAGAATTGGGACGCATTTATCAAGTTTAATCTTATGTTGCTACGCTAAATATGCAATTCACATTAGACCCTAACTGAATATCACATTCTAAACATCAAAATACATGCACAAATCTGCTAAAATAATATTTCCATTTATTTTAACATCTCATCTCATTCACCAACTATTTCATTGAGCATGTCGCAACGCTTAATGAGATTTTATTTATATTTTTTCCGTATTTTTAAGATTGTCACCGTGCATTCTTGAATTGCTTCACTGTGAAACTTTCATTTAAAAAAAGAAAAAAAGAAATGATACTTTATTCAGCAAGGATGCATTAAATTGGTCTAAAGTGACAGTAAAGACTTTTACATTTTTACAAACATTTTATTTTTCAAATAAATGCTTTTTTTTATTCATCAATGAACAAAAATATTAAGCATTACAACTGTTTTCAACATTGAGAACAATAATAAATGTTTCTTAGACACCAATTCAGCATATTAAAAAATATATATTTTTTAAATATAAGAAAAAGAAAATTCTGATTGGTTATTGCGGTATTTTGCCACAATAACCAATCAGAAAAAAAGAAACCGTGTAATTGGTTAGCGTTAGACAGCATCCTGTCCAGACTGGTCCCGCCCCTGAGCACTTAAGTACTCGTTTTTGAGACCTCAGTGGTGGAAATATACTCTGTCTCTATCATGCATGTGGCATCCTCAGCAACTAAAGAACACACTCAAAGGCTTAACCAATCAAAGAAACCCACACCCAAAGGCAAGGCCAAACTTTGGCAGTCTTGCCGAAATTTGGGTGCGACAGTCCAATTAAAACAGTTCTGGCTCCCATACTGCCGGATTCAGTGATTAACAAGTAGCACAGCGTCTCCTTCCCATTTTTCTTTCTTTCAATAACCATCTTTCTGTCTGCCACTACATGTCCACTGCTGTGGGCAGCGAGAGTAGGTGGAGGGGAGATAAAAGATCTAATAATCTAATAATCCACTCGAATTACCTGTCCTGTCTCGCTGACTCACAACTGACTGAATGATACCAGCTTCAGGCCTTTGTTTGTGCAGCAGACACGGGCATGTAGCAAGTGAATGGACCTTTCTTAATCTCCATCTCAGACTGTGAAATCCTCTTGTTCCTTTCTGAATTTGTGAGCTTATACCAGTAAGCTAATGAGAAACCCAACCAAAAAAGTTACATAAAGGAACAGTGCACCCAAAAATGCATCTGCTAAATGTATTGATGTAAAAGTTATTCTCTGTGAAACCACTGATGTTAATTCCATTTGGTTACTGTGGCCATTTAAACAGAAACTACTGTAGTCATGTCAAGGCAGGGGGTAAGGTCTGCCAGCTATAGTACTACAAATCTTTCTTTTTGTTTGCACACTATTTCTCTAGACTATTGCTGTCAGACTTTAGTGTCTCAATGGCAAACAATCGGAGCTGCTGTTCTGGCTCCACATTCAGTCCACTTCTGAGTCCAATTCTCTGAATCTGAGTCCAGGCAACAGAAAGCCCTAAAAGTGATGGAGTGCTGACGTATCAGTGCCTGAGGCATGTGTCGAGATTGCTGAACCAAGACTGCTGATAAACCTTATTTTTATATACGATCATATACATTATTTTCAAGAAATAACCAGTAAATTGAATATAAAAATGAAAAATATATATATTCAATTGAAAGTAAATTAAAACATAAACAAAATACAATATAATGATTAGATTAAAAAAAAAAAAAAAAGACAAAAAAACCTAGATAGTTTGGGATCAAATATTTGTATTTATATTTACTATAAATTATAGTAAAATAATGGTTTCATCATATATTTTGTAAAAGGGTTCAATGGCTAAAGCAATATAACACTAAATCTATGTCAAATTTGAGATGATGAAATTATATTTTTGTGTGATTTTAATTTCGAAATTATTTTTTAATAATGTGTGATTTTAATTGTTGGATACAGTCAAGAAGTCCAGAACCTCTGAGGTAGAATATTTGATGCGTTTAAAAATACATGTTATTTTATGTTAGCTAATAGTTTATCTATTAACTGATTAAAAAAAGTAATGGGACACCAATTTGTACCCTTTTCATGGAAAAGCTCTTTTGATGTTGAACTGAACATGGTGTCAAACTTGGTGTAACTTGCAAATACTTTTAACCCAGCTAAGCAAAGCGCAAAAGCAACATTGTAATGAAAATTGTTGGAACAGTATATTGTATCCATAGCAAATCTAAACAGTGTCTCAATGTTTCAAAGACCATGCAAACCTTGATTCATATTAGACATTAAACATAATACATTCCCTCTTGTCATATGGGTTCTTGTGGTTACCGGGTGTACATGGTCCAATTTATATATATATATACACACGTATATGTATTTTCTTTATTTTATATTATTGAAACACCATTATTAGCCAAAATAACAGCTATTTGGCTTTTTTCCATTACATTCTTCAGCACTTGTTACCTGACTGATTGCTGGTGGACATTTAGGTGTGTTTGTGTGTGTTACCCACCTTTGCCAATTTGCACAAATCCAATAATGATGATGAGGGCCAGGGCGAGTAGCTTAGCAGCGGCAAAGGCATCTTGGACCCTTGTGGCGGCTTTCACGCTGTAGCAGTTGATAGCAGTCAACAACACTATGGGGAGAGGAGAAGGCAGAAAAAGAAACAAAGGCACTTATTTTTAGTCTTTCACAACACAGGTTCAGAGAAAGTTAACCTAAATACTTGGTAAACTAATTAGGAGGGAATTTGTCAGCCATGCTTGAACTCAGGAGGCATCGTTCACAAAGCGCTGTTTACGTTTAGTTACACGTGGCGGCACGCTCGCTAGTGCGTCATTTTTCTAATGAAATAGCATGGCTGCCAAATTTGTACTTCCTTATTATCAGACATCAAATAAAGTGCGGTCAAATATCTGTCCGATCTTGAAAATGTCAGCACCAAATGTAAGGCTCAAATGAATATAAATATAATATTCTGCAGGACACATTAATCTGCCTAATGGGTTCTAATTGTATTACAGGGTGGATCTGCAAACGATTACCTGAATCATACTCAAATGTCTCGGCCCTACTTATTCCATCCACTTACTTTACTTTTTGTTTGGTTAATTCTGTTTCAATGTGATTAAAGGGATAGTTCACCCAAAAATAAAAAGTATCCCATAATTGACTCACCCTCAAGCCATCTTAGGTGTATATCACTTTCTTCTTTCAGCCAAACACAATCAGAGATATATAAAAAAAATATCCTGGCTCTTCCAAGCTTGGACGTCTATTTGATGTGCGTGTTTTCATCTGGGAGTTGTATTTTTTTTTACAGTGTTTGCATCTATGAGAAGTTTCCTGTCAGATGTTAAATAGACATTTAGAAAACATCTTTAAGATGTTTATGATAAAGAATGTATGTAAAACTGACTTTTTAAAGATGTTTATAAGAAGTCTGTACACAGCAGATGCTTTCCAGATGAACCGCTCTTTAACAGACATCTTGGAGAAGTACGTGTGCTATCTATATGGGAATACAATTAGTAGTGAGATCATTTACAATTAATAATCTTAGTTTAGACAGGTTATGTTATTGCATACAGGCCAACAGGTATATTTAAGTGGAGTTTCTGAAACAAAAAAGCAGAGTAATTGTTAAGTTATTAATGTAAGATGTTTTACATTATTAGCATCGGTTAATAACTTAAAACATCAAATAAACTACATTACTCTGCAAGTTCCTTGCTAAAAGAAATCTGATGTGCATTTTCTCAAAATATAACATACATTCGAAATCAATGTAATTAATATTAAAGCGTCGCTAAATTGGTATAATTAATATTAACAATGCAATTAATTTGCATAAAGCCCGCCAAGGTGATGTAGCAGCGCGTGTCACTTCCACCACTAGGCTAGATGATGAAATTTCTCTGCACCTTTTCAACACTCTATTCATTTCCTCATATAAGCTACACATGCTGTATCAGTGTCAAAACATGGCGTTTCTGTCTCGAGTTACACATGTTTCTGTTAGATACGTAGAAAAAAAAAAAAAAATTCACTTGGCCGAACTGAGATAAATATTTTGACGGCGAGTAAATGAGGACACTTGAACGCTGAGAAGATGGAAGCGCGTTAATGGCACGTGGAATGACAGCGGAGGTAAATTCTAACGTCAGAAACATTAAACGGTGGATATTCATAATAAAGGCTGACTTAAGCCCTCTGTGGATTTATTTATATAGGAAATAAAGGGGTAAAACATCTTTATGTGACCTAAGGTAACAGGTTACTTACGGATACATAGGCAGGCGATCAGCTTTGCCCCTGACTCAGGGACAGGGCAGAAGGGAAAGATGGGCTTCAGGAGATATGTGGCGAAAACATAGGCGACAATATACTGCGAGGACGGCCTGATGATGAGAAGCTCGATCCAGAGTTTCAGAAACGCAGGTAGGGAGCCGTAAACTTCAAGGATGTAAGCGTAGTCACCCCCTGATTTGGAGATGGTGGTCCCCAGTTCGGCATAGCACAGCGCGCCTATAGTGGAGAAGACGCCACACACAGACCACACGACCAGCGACAACCCGACAGAACCGGCTTCTTTCACCACTCCGGTTGGAGTCACGAAGATACCAGAGCCAATAATGGTGCCTACAATAATGGCCACGCCGTTGACTAGAGTAATAGTTCTTTTAAGCTCGACTGTCTCTTCTCCCTCGGCATCGCTGATATCTGCGGTCGGGCTTTCAGGCGTGCCGTCTCCTGGTCGGCTCATGTTGCCATTCCCTCCTCTGCTGGAGAGCATCTTCTCCGTCACCTGCTCTTCATCCCGGTCCGCGGATGTATTTGAACTCCGTTTCTTCAACGCTGACATTGCTTCCTTTTGTCAAACAAAGCCAGACGCTTTGTTTTGCTTTTATTAAGTGTGAAAAAGACCCTTTCAGCTCCTTCAGACTGGGCTCTCTGATGCACGGCGGTACCGTGGAGTCAGGTCTGACTCAGAGAAACGTGGTTTCTGAAGTGTGTCAAGTCAACGTTGTAGTGAGGCTCACAAAAGCATCTCCTATTCGGCCTGCCTCTTTCCTCCTAATACCGCGTCATTCTCTTTAGTATTACTGGCATAGCTATCGCCTCTAGTGTCTCACTTCCTCAATGGACTGAGCGGTCCAGCAAGTTGAGCAAGTCAAACCAGGGCCTTTCATAATTTTGTAATGCAGTTGAACTCCCTAAGTACCCCTTGAGTTTGAAGTCACGTCAGGATATTTAAATACATAAAATCATTTAATTAGGGCTGCATGTTTATGAGAATCAATATGGTCAATTATTTCTCTTGATATTACAAATATAATTCATTTTGAACAGTATGGAAAAACTATAGGGGTGCATTCAAGTTGATTGGGACACTTTTTGCAAATCAACCTGAATTCACCCTACTTTTTGAATGCTTTTGAGAGCAAGTAATGCTACTAGAATATTCTAAAAGACTTGGCTGTTTTTATTATTAATTGTGCTGTATTTTGACACATTTTTTTGACACAGTTGGAATATTTTAATAGATTTTTTTAATTTGATAAATTTTGAATAAACTTGTTTTTATTATTCAAATTGCCTTATTTGCACAATCTTACAACCCCTCTGCAGTTTCACTTTGAAAATGTGTGAACAACTTGTTGGAAAACCAGTTTTCAGTAGCATAAATAGTCTTGTTTTTTTTTTGTTTTCTTCAGTCATGTATTTTCTGTTTTAGATATTCAGATAATCCTTGGCTAGACGTGAATTGCCATTACTTGCCGTTTCAGGTTCAGCCCTTAAGAATTCTTTTGACTCAAACTTGATCATAATGTCTGAAGAAGCATATGAAAAAATAACAAAAGTTGTCCCTGCTAATTTCCTGTTTTCAGGTAAAGGCCCTTGAAACATCATGTCACATTCCCTGTGTGAGACAGCAGGTGACTTTTTATTGATAAGTTATGTGGTTTCTGCTGTGTTGCGGCCTGATATTTAAGAGTTCAGTTTTCTTTCTCTACAGGAGAGATGGGCGTGGGTGTCTCAGTTCCCTGGCATCACAAGACCTGGATGTCATTAGAAGTAGAAAACAATCTTTCGAGGGCCTATCAGGTTTGTGCCAAGATTTAATGTACGTTTTAGACAAATTTGTAACTTTGGGGATATTCACCGACAGGTGCATCAGTACTGACATTCTCTCTGTGGATATCTGAAATAAACACTCAATTGATTGGTTTGAAACGTTAACTTTTTTCAGTTCAACCAACAGTCAAAACACTGTTTGATCTAAAGAGGAAAACAGCTTGATTGGAGTTCTGAGAAACATCTTTAAGCCATAGGTTCCTGTTTATAGAAAGCTGAATGGAGTTTTCTTTTTGTCTTAAAATAACCTGCAAAAACACAGGAACTAAACCATAGTAAGAATCCTTCATCTAAGACTTCTATTCAATTATGGATGCATGAAATCTCAGAAGACACTCGCATCCCTTGAGCTAGTCCACAGTTGCAGAACATCTTTCTTCATCAAATCTGTGACCGTCTCCAGGGTTTTCCAAAGTCGTCGTCTTGATCTCCTGCTCTTCATTCAGTTCACCTCTATAGTTTGTTTTTCCTGTTGAGCTCAAAGAGCATGTTGCTAAATTCTCTCACACAATGATGGGAAACCATGGTGTGTTTGGAATACGCAAAAACCCAGTGGCTCGTCCCATTTTTATAACTCATGCAGCCAAGAACAACAAACATGGAACGGAATCTTTTTGAACCAAGTTTGAGACAAAACTCAATCGAGATTCCCCAGCCTCGACAAACACCCACACCCTGGCCTTATTCTCGGTCTCTTGATTTTTGAAGGTGCTGTCTAGCCCCTAACTCATCTGAAACTTGCTTTCCACTGGTTCAGATGTATTGCCTAAATCTTCTTAACTTTTAGAGAAGGTCAATAGATAGCGGCCATGGTTATGAAATGAGTACAATGGGTTTACCTTTGAGAACACTCCTAAAAAAAGGTTAATATTGGTTGACGGAGATCTTAGCAGAGGGAACATTTATGTGATAACATAGAATTATCCTACAACAAGCTTTATTTATTCTTTTTTGTTTGTTTTAAATACAGCTTAAAAAAATTCAAAAAATGCACTTTCTTGAGTGGCACTCCATAACCAGCCATTAAAATGTAAATGTAACAATTGAGAAATTCAGGAAAATTTGGTCATGAAATCTTTAATAATATGTATTACTTATGCACCACTGTGAATTCATTTTTGATTAAAGGTTTAAATATAAAACAGTTTTTTTCATACAAGAGTACTGAATGCATTTTAAAATAGTTTAAAGGAATTATGTGTAACAGTCCACCCCTGAAGACTGATTGTTTTATATAATTTTTCAGACTAAAAAAAGGTCAGTAGGCTCCCCGTCTATAGGCTCCCCCCCTGCTAAATCTGCCAAAACACGTACTATTTAGCGCATATGATCCGGACCTAACCAGCACCTGGTGCAACAACGCTTGCTGGGATGGGGCCCCATAAACCTCCGGCACCACCCTCTTCCTGCTTAAATTCCCAGGGCACATGCTTGCATACACCCAAAAGTAAAACAAATTGAAAATCAACCAAATATGGGCCAAAATACAAAAAGGGACATTTCCATTTCCTACAAAATCTCATACAACTTAAAACGAATAATACAGTGTTTGCACACAATACAAGAATGAGATCATAAAGTTTTGCATACATTTGCATCATACAATGTATAATAGGCAGCATAAGTGACAGTTATGTAAATGACTTGACAGGTGAGAAGTCTATAAAACAAAACTAGATTTAGTGTTAAATCACGTTTATTAATTTCCCTTAGAAGTAGCAAGCCTCAAGCTATACTTAAAAAGACAAAACAGAGGCAAACCCTATCAAAAAAACAAAACAGTCATGTTTATGGCCAACATGGCCCTCAAAGCCAACAGCAAAAAGTATCCAAGAACCTCAAACCGTAATTCATCACTGCATAATTCAAATTCAACAACAAAAGGTGTCTTCACACACTATTCATCGCTGCTTCAATGAGAAAACATTGTTCCAGGACCTCCTAATGTGAAAGAATGTTCACAACTCTGAGAGTGTACTAAAGACTTGGGCAGGTGGAGGGGAAGGGATCCCAGTCTCCCCGTAACCTAAAGTTTGTACAGTGTAAATCCAGCTTTCCAGTCGAGTTAGTATTTCTTTGAATTTCAATCATGTACCCAATAGGGAAAATACCAGGTGGCCCATTCAAATGAGAGGCCACTTTAGGGACAGTTTGCACAAGAGCATTGATATTCAGCCATCACAAAGAGACCGTCAGCTTTTAACTTCTGCAGCTCCCATGTTACTTTTCAACCATCCTCTAAATATTATCATCATCAATCTAAAAACATTGATGTAAATGCACGTAAATAAAGCTATTAACATAAGAGGTCCTGGATGTTTCTAACAATTTTAGTGTTTCATTTTTAACTGTTTCATTCTTATTGCATTTACAGCATATTTCAGACAAGGAAAACGGAATGCACCGATATTGAAGTATAACAATCAGTTGGTCTTACTGTAGATCTCATTTCTACATTGTGCCTGGTTTCATGTCCACCTCTAGTGGAGGAATTTAATAGAGCACACATGCTCGAAAACGGAGGTTCCTCTCTGAAAGGTGTTTCATGAAATAGTGGAAAGACACATCCAGGTGCTCCCAAATACATTTTTACAAGACGTTCTCACATAAAAGACTAGTTTCTCTGTTATTGTTTTTTAAAATCACCAACACTAAATACACTTTCAAGATCCACAGATGAACAAATACGACTGTGATATCATGAGAACAACTAAAACTATAAGAGATTTGGAGGCACATTTTACCAAAAGGCAAATATGGCCAACCACTTGTGCAGTTGATCAGATTACTGATTACATGAGAGCAATGGAGACAAATCAGAGATTATGTCCAATGCAAAAGGCACTAGGGATGATAACCTATTCTGCACTGAAGCCATAGCAACTACAGCAATGCATATTCACTAAACAACTGTGCGCATTAATCTACTCCTTTTCTTTTTACATTTCTAAATGTCTAGTGCACCCTTTATAAAGGCTATATTTCTTATTTATAGTCTTATATTAAAGTCTTACTATACTGCAATGCCCAAATGTAGAGCCTTTAAATATTTCAGATTTTCTCTTAAGATGTGTATTAGATCTACTGAAAATACTTTAGATTATTTATTAGCATCTAAAAACAAATCAAAAGTGAAAGGCATTGTGCAGTATCATGCATAAAATAAATTCCCTCGCAGCAAACAAGGTAAATGTACCACTAAACTAAAACTACTGTATACATAAAACCTTTACTAGGTCTAACGCCTCAAAACAAGGCATGTGCATTCTGTCAGCGATCCACAAGAGGGGGGTGTTTGTCAAACGTGGACACCCCTTGCCACTATAGTTAGGGGAAATGTGCGTTTCATAGTGAAATTAGAATTTCTTGAATTCTAGCATTATTTTCAATACTTGTACAAATACAGCAAAATGACGATGAATTGGATGAACCTTTTGACAGAGGAATAAACAAACTCTTTCAATAACTATATATCTTTGCTAATCCCTTTCAATGGAATCTCTCCAATCTATCCTATATGCCTGGTTGGAAATGGTGAAAACATTTACAAAATCCAGTTAAGACCATACGGATATCAGAACCCCAGAATAAAAAGTGACTGATGAGTCTTTTTGTGATTTTTGGAGGAAGGTCACGGAGTTGTGTTGCTACTCCATTGGGGGAGCATCTTGGAGGAAGGGGGAAAACGAAGAGCGTACAGTCCGGCCCTTCAAAGCCTGCTGAACGCGGAAGTTGTTGACCATACTTCTTTGCACCTGCTCTTCTGCCGACGTGAACAGCAAGCTTCGAAACACTGCCAGCTGAGAGAAAGAGAAACAAAAAGAATAGGAGAGATATTTTCAAAAAGAAAACATCCAAATATTGGCATTTAGAATGAGAGAAAAAAGGGAGATTATTGTAAAAGACAAACAGGGTGAACAGAGAAAACAGATGTCAGCAGTCAGCCAGACGAGCTTTTCCGTTCCATTTCCCAGGTTACCATGGAGCAGTGGAACATGAAGCCGGAATAACAAACAAGACTCCCAGCAGAGTCCAAACCTCCAGTGTGAGGTGACTCAAAGCTTAAATTCATAGCTTTCATAAGCTGTTGGTAGTTTGATGTAGACCCACTGCGCAGACTTTCAGAACACAAACATCTTACATTTATTGAAACTAAGCTGTAAAAATCCAAATTGGCTCTGATCTTACACAGCTTTCTGACGTCAAAAGGAAGCAGAATATATACCATACTATTATTCCTAAACACTAGAAGAAATAACAACTAGCGTTAAATGCAAACGTTTGTCAAACCCTGCTCTGTTCCTACACATCTGCTGAACACAAAAGAAGATATTTTGAAGAATGTCGGTAACCAAACAGTTGATGGACCCCATTGACTTCCATAGTATTTTTTTTCCCCACTATGGAAGTCAATGGGGTCCATCAACTGTTTGGTTACCGACATTCTTCAAAATATCTTCTTTTGTGTTTAACAGAACAGAGAAACCCATACAGGTTTAGAACAACACGAGGTTGAGTAAGTGATGACACAATTTTCATTTTTGAGTGAACTATCCCTTTAATGGACCATTTTCACAGAGTGTGATGACGAGATTCCACAATTATCAACATCGCAAATCAACATCTCGTCTCCGGTTCAGCACTATAGAAGTTTACCCAACTACAATGACTTCTGCTTCTGAAAACCCTGGAAATGTGAAAAGGGTCTATAGAGATTTTTTTTTTTTATCCTTTTACAATCTAATAGAGGCTTTGCAAAGAGGCTGTTATTGAAGTATGTAGCATTAAAAAATACTGGACAGACACAACTGCAAAGCTAAAGCAGAGATGGAGAACATACTCACTTAATGCTAATGTACATTAGAAGAAGGTGTTTCTTAAAAGGTGCAGCAGCAAAAACTGACCATTTAATTCTAAGGTTAGGCAGAAGGTGGAAAATAGTCATATGTGACCCTGGATCACAAAACCAGTCTTAAGTCGCACGGGTATATTTGTGGCAATAGCCAACAATACATTGTATGGCTCAAAATTATCGATTTTTCTTTTATGCCAAATTTTATTGTAAATTTCCCACCTTAAATATATAAAAAAATGTATTTTTGTGAGTAGATGCAGCACAATCGCCTAAAGAAATGGACAAATTTAAAGGCGATATTTATATTAGGCGATTTAATATTTCGATTTTTCTGCACCCTCAGTTTCCAGATTTTCAAATAGTTGTGTCTAGGCCAAATATTGTCATATCCTAACAAACCTAATATCAATGGAAAGATTATGTATTCAGCTTTCAGATGATGTATAAATCTCAATTTAAAAAAAATTACACATAAGACTGATTTTGTGGTCCAGGGTCACATATAAACTATATCATGATTGTTTGGGAAGCAACACTAGACCTCAGGGGAATTCTTTTTGACATTTTACTGCACAATCACACTTAAATTTAGCTGCAGTAATTTACATTGACAATTACATAAGACCATGTTTGTTTGTTTTTGCTATAAAAGGTATTCATTAAAATCGGCATGAAACTAAAAATTCACTTGATCTATTTTCTAAATGCATCTTAATGCTCTTGTGAACAATTCATCCATGCGTTTGACTGATTGAGTAAGGCTGGATTTGGCTCATTTATCATTTAGTCTGCTTAAACCCCACCCCTTTTTTACAATCAACTGCAAGCTCGCATTCAGATTTGCCTCCATCCAATCAACATCAACCGATGGATTGAACAGTCCACGTGATACATTGTTTTCTTTCGATAATTCGTTTCACTCACAATACGGAAGAACTGATCTGTCGCTAATTACTTTACAGTAAGACTTTAAGATCAACTGACTACCTTGTCCGTGTGTGTAATGTCCACGAATATTACATAAATAATAGAACATTTTTCATTTTTTATTTCTTTAAATATGCCACTGAGAAAAATATTCCTTAATTTCCTGTGTCATATCAGCCTCCTACCTGATCGTGACTGACTTCAATATGCTGTTTCATCACAAGCCATGTCACCGCCTCAGTAAGAGGAGGAGTGGTCAGAGAACCTGCGTATGTCCAATAGTCATCGATGTTCTCCGGAAGGAGACATGCAGGGTCGAACTTGGTAAACTCTACCAAGCTATCCTGGGAAACAAAGGATGAGAATATTACATACTGCAAGACTGTACAAAAAAATAAAAATAAATGTATGCAACAAGATTAACCACCCACATCCCTCGGTTTCCAAAATATCATGCTCTGAGGTTCTTAATCTCAGTTTATGACTCACAACAGTGCCAGTGTGTACAAAACACAATATTTGATGCCTTACCTTGTGTCTGACTGCTGGCAAGGCATCCACCAGTTTCTGTAGACCCTCGTGCCTCTTTCCAATCTGTGAAAATACCAAATCATATTTAATTTTTAATTACAAGGCCTACTAAGCTTAAAGATCCAAGAAGTTTGAGAATAATTACACACATCAGTACCTTAAGAAAGACTCCAATAACAGCTAGTCCATTATCCTCCATAACAGCCTCTTCAAACAAACTGTACTTGTCAGAGTTCCAGTGAACAATATGGAGCTGTGAAAAAAACACAACAGATATGCTAATATGAACTATAATTAAGGGCTCTTTTTCCATTGTGCTTTTTACTTGGCTCAGTTTACGATTACACAATCCTGCAGTTGAACATAGCTAGGTTTTGTGTTTTTTAAGTGCCACGAAAGCTTAAACCAACATCCGTACAATCTGACAGTCCTCCATTCATTCTGGCACGATTAGATTGAACCGAGGAGGAGGGAATAAAAGCACTTTACGCAATAGAGGATCCATTTACAGGGCTGAAATCTGAGCTTTCTTTGTTACACGCACTCACACAGACAAATCAGTAAAGCTAAAGGAGTGTTGAGAGCCGAACAAGGTCACATTCTCACCGGCGCAAGCTTGGCTTTTTCACTCACACATGCCTCCTTAATAACTGGCTATGATGAGTTGAAAAGTACAGAACTTTCCCAGGGTTAGTGCCATGAATTCATGGAGGTGACAATCTTTCAGATTTTACTATAGAAATAGTGGGTTGTTCCTAACGGTAAAGTCTCCGCCTCTATTATAGAGAAGCTCTGTCTATTTCGCAATAGAGAAATGCTTCCTCATTGTAAAAAAAATGAAATCCAGATGACTAAGTCAGACACCAAGTAATTTTTCATTCTTTGTTGCTATATAAATCCTTAAAATATACTGAAATCTTACGTAAGGGTACCTCAGCAGGGTAAAGGCGGCGGTCTATGGAGTGTTCAGAGCCCCAGGCGTTGTTCTCTCCCCAGTGGAAATGAAACTGACACAGTCTGAACTGATCCTCCAGTGGTCCTCCCTTCAGAGCTGAAAGAGATTCATTTCAGTTCACAAAACTTTTAAAACAAAATGTTTTGTTCTTGATACCAAAATTTTAACCAAGCTCACATAGGAAATTCCTACTTGAAATAAGGGAAGCAAAGCCTCCACCAAAGTAATATATAAAGTTACTATTGTAAAACCATAATTAATTAATATAACTAAAGTCATTTTAATTTCTTTTATAGATGACAGTACTTCCTAATGCAGTTTTATTTTAGTAACTGTAGTACCGAACATACTATGGATACCATAGCAAATTTTTTAATTAAGACAGATGAGGATGACTTACTGGATTTGTCAGTGGTGTCGTCATACTCGACCAGAAAAGAGTAGCCATTGTTCCAGATCTGCTGGCAGGTCCTTGGGTCATACTGCACCTTCAGCGGTCTGAGCTGCGGATCAAAGACGCTTCTACGCTCCGCGATGTCAATAGGTGACTGGCGATCTCCACCGGGAATAGCAAGCGGCCCCTGCCACATCGGATGTACTGGGGAGAGAATGACCCGTCAGGATAAGGAAACCTAGCAATCTAAGCAGCATTTTGGCTATAAAAAAAAAATAAAAAAAAATTTGCAAAACCAAGCATGAAGCTCCAAAATGTTTCTAGACAGGCAGCACACTAGACTTTTAGACAGTCTAACAACAGCACAAGACATTTCAGAAAATTTACAACAAATATGACAAAAACAGCTGAATAAAAATGCTTTATAAAACATATAGTACACTAGATATAGATAGATAGATCACATAAACCTACATTTTATGGCACACAGTGCAGCCTCACATGTTGCGTTATACATTTTTTCTGATTCTAAAATTAAATGCTTAAAATCCCAGCAGGAAAAAAAGCAGCAAAAATAAATCCAACACAAAGCGGCACCAAGAGCCGACGAGCCGTCCTTCTGGAATGTGTTAGAGAAGTAAAAGTCGAAAAGAAAATATGCTTCCTCCTGTGACTCGATAACTCAAATGAAGAAGAAGAAGAAAAAAAATCTGACGTTTGGAATGTCAGGGAAAAACTGACTGTAACGCTTAACAGGAAGACAGTCAGCAGAGTTGTATGCCACCTTTATGAATAGACATTGCGTTGGGAATGTTATAGCCAATCCTTGAGCAAACATGAACTCAAGTTCCTACATACAGCAAGGTTTGCTATCGGAGCTCTTCTTACACAATAACTGCTTATATTGTGGTCACATGCTCCAGATTCAACAAAAGGAATTAAATCAGCCAGAGAATGTGACCAACGGGCCTTTCATGAGATTAAAATGGCCTGTACTTTCATTCCTGTCCACCATTTAAGTGGTCTAGTAAAAGGGGATTATAACTGTCCTGACACATTTTGTGGTAAGCAAACACAAACTGGGTTCTAACTATAACTCTCTTATAAAAGCTCAAAAGACATATTTATTTAAGCTTAGTCTTTGATTAAATGTAAATTAAAATAAACTTTTGTAATAAACTTGATTTGGGATGTTTAATCTGTAATTTTCATTACCAAAACCATGTAGATGTCAGACCACAATAACTAAATACTTTTTTTTTTTTTGGTTAACACTTTACAATAGATTTCATTTGTTAACATTAGTTGACAAACAACGAAAAATACATTTGTTACAGTATTATTCACCTTTGTTAATGTTAGTTAATAAAAACAGTTGTTCATTGTTCATGTTAGTTTACAGCGCATTAACTTATGTTAAGAAATATTTTTGATTTTAACAATGCATTGGTAAATAATGAAATTAACATTAACTAAGATTAATGAATGCTGTAGAAGTATTGTTCATTCTTAGTTTTATGTAAGGTGGTGGTTAACTAATGAAATTAATTCTATTTCTTTGCTAATTTTCACTTGTTTTAACAACTAGGCTAGTTGTATTTAATCTTTATTTATTTAACTTTAACTGTTCTTTGCTTTTATGAGGCTTTCAATGTGTGCTTTCTTAAACAATTCAAATCGGAAAAGACTGGCTTTATGCGTTGATAAACTAATCGGGATTAGATAAGATAAGGTCTACACAATAGAAATGAAAGCTATAAGCAACTACTAATTGCATGGTAAAGATACGAGTACAAACATATACAACAGTTATAATAATATTCAAGAATAGGACATTTTTTATACATGATATACTTCTTGCATGCAAACCAATTACAAAAATGATGAAATCTAAGTTTATAAATAACAACTCCCACTGAGAGACAGCTTTGTTTAGCCTAAAATTACAACCTTGTGTCCAACTCATTCTTGCAAAAATTACATTAAAAAAACACTTCTATGAGTTTTTTTAATGTTCTTTATTTGCCTACTTGCTACAACCTAATAAAACTATATTTTTAAAAGCTCTTACAGACAAAAACTTGTGACTTATATTGCATCTTCACGGGTGTTTTCAAAGAAATGTTCTGCAGACATCATAAACATGGCCCATATACCTTGTGGGCGTGGCCTGTGGAAAAACAGTGACATGTAAAACATGTAGAGCACGATGTAAAAGGATGGGGTTATTTCAGAATTCATACATCCAAAATGATACCACGCAAGGTGTGTTTGCCACACAAAAACGATGCACAACGCATTACTGCGTGCAACTGTCCTGACATAATCAATGCAGTGATCATTTACCATCGTGTTTCATGTAACATTCTGTTATTCAAAACCCGGAAGTCATTCAGGAGGGCGCTGTCGCTGATATTAAACATACACATTGTGACTCCATAATCATCATCCCAGTCATAAACTACATTATAACATCTGTAATAAAACCAGATAGAGAGAATTGGTAGAGAATTCTTTTGAGAGAATGAAAAATAGTGCACAAGTGGTCCATCAAAAAGACCAAACATTCGGGGGCCCGGGAGGGGGTACTAGTTACATAACGCAAAAACTTCAGCAAAAAAACAAACAAACTTACAGCAAAAAAAAACCTTTCCAAATAAAAAAAAAAAAAAACTTAAAAAAAAAAAAAAAAAAAAAACACTAACCTTGACTCAGGGCTAGTTTGCTGGAACATGCACTCAGGTTGCATGCCCGAGCAGGTATCCAGCGCTGACTTCTGACATGATTCACCAGATGTCTGTGTATCTGCCGACCGAGAGGCGCTACGATCGCTGTCAGTGTCACCATGGTGTGTTCAGTTCACTTTACCAATCTAAAAATGAATTATGAAGGACCTAACTGCCTGAAGACTCGGATTAAAACTTAAAAGCTTGATTAATAGAATGTGTCACTCCACGCCATGTGAAATATAACGCAGTCCTTTGGCGTGCGCGCTCGCGCTGAGCTCGTGCCAACAACACTGAACTAACTTACTCTCGCGCCCTCCCGATTGGCGGATGAACGTAAAAAAAAAGAAAAAAAGAGCTGGTTAACACCCACCAAACTACGAATGGGGATCTAGATGTTTCCAATTGTCTCGGTATTACGAAACTCAAAAGGCTTTTGTTTGTAGTCGAGACAGCAGGGCGAAATGTGGACGAACGGGTTTAAATATCCCAGTAGATGGTGGATAAAATGGAGGACTAGGTCCAGTTGGGGGTCGAGTGTCCCGCCTCAATCCAATCAGCTTCATCCTCTGAGGGGCGTTGGGTCTTAATTATATGCGGAGGCTGGACCAACATTCAATGTTTATTTAGGGTATTTATTAATGAAATATGCACATTAAAACTGGGTTATTGTGGCGCCCATAATATCATAAATAATATTTAGAGCAAATTGCTGTTTGTTACTTTTTTTTATATGTTTAATTAATTATGTTTATTGTCATATCATGCATCCCGGTTCAGTTTTTTTATGCCTAATAAAACTAATTTAGAGCCAACATAATTTGCATTTACAATAATAAATGATGCTAAAAATCATACTTGGATAAAAGCAAATACGTCTTAAAATGCGACTTGTTTTGAGTTTAATTGTCCAAAACTTATATGGTTGTTAATGAAAAAATTTTGTAAAAAAAAAAATCCCATTCAATCCCATAATGCACCTCAAAAACTATGGCCAGGCCGATGTGAGCGTCCAGCAGAATAAATTCCCTCGTCTCTCTCTCTCTTTTTTTTTTCCTTTACGAAACTAACATTTCTAAATTATTGCTCCAAATGTATTCGAGATGGTATTACATATTTGTCGTGTAAAATATATTTTTCTGCAAAGACTATTTTCTTATATCACGCAGACGGAGGAAATAAATATCCAGACCAAAAAACAAACAAAACAAAAACAAACATTGACCATCACCTACAAAACATGCCACTAAAAACGTAAACCTTGTATTTTACTTTGGAGTGCCAACTAGGGGAAGGGTAAACGGGTCACGTAGCATCTTATGAACCATACTGACGACATCTATCACGTGAACTGTGGACTCTTGACATCTACGTGAGTAATAAGTGAAAACAGAATGTTCTTACGTCAAACATTCTAAATGTAAACAACGTGCAATTAGGACATTGTACCCTTTCAAGAAGCTTTTATGGTGAATAAAGGTTAAATGAGATGATGTCCTCTATTCATCTCCTGTTTGGTCAGTAAATGAGGCATGACTCCTAGTGCTAAAGACTGAAAAATATAAGAATGAAACACAATGGTATAAATAGTTGTCTGAGTGTATTTTCTTTTTCTTTAAGTCACAATATTTCTCATTGTGGTGCTAAAGCAAAGCAACAGAGATAGACAAGCCATCATACAGTAATAGTGTTACTGTACAATGATTTGGTTATTTGAAATATTACTGAGGTTGGCAACAAAAACAACCTGTAATAAATATGGAATATGATTTTTAAGATGAAAAATGCATTCAAATACCGTGTCAGCTTTTCTAAAACACTGCAAAAGACCAGGACACACATTTTGTAAAAAATACAAAGTTGAAAAGCATTTTATCCATCTGAGGAAAACCTAACCAAGTGCAGTTCATAACTCAGCTGTTTTCTGTTCCCAAAAAACAAAGGACAGAAGGAAAAGACGACATCCATTGAGCTTGAACCATATTGTACAGATATATTTACATGTTTGGTAAGAGAAACAGTACAAAAAAATCAACTTGAGGAAAGTCCTCTATTGTTGGGCAGGTGATATCTTGTCAAAGATGCTAGTCTAGAGCGATGATGTCTTCATCATCATCATCTGCCGGCTGCTGGTCGAGGCGTTTGCGCTTAGACGTAGCATCGTCTGTTTCAGCATCATGATGCTTCCTCTTGCGGTTACTAGACTCCGGGGAAGTTTCCATGGTGCTCGAGGACGGCTCTTCGTCTGAGTCTACGATGAGGATGTCATCATCCTCTGCAGCTGCTGCAAACACACAAATAGTGTATTCATAAACAGCAATGATGAAATTAAAATTCTGTCACTGCAATGCTGGATTATTTTCTTTCGCCCGTGAAACACAGATGATGTTCAGCAGAACTGAAGCTGTTTGTTTCCAAACTATAAAACTGTTTTTTTTTGTTTTTTTTATGCAAAACTCCAAAATGACAGAAAGCAAGTATGAGTACTATGTGCTATTTTACAAGTTTTTAGGAGAAATGTGATAGTTTTGCACGAGGAACCATTGAAAATGCAGGTTTGGAATGATATTTTTCATTTTCAAGTGAACAATTCCTTTAAAAAGCTGATGTTTTGCCAAAGGTTTGCAGGCAATCAATGTTGTTCTTACCTTTAGATGAGGTAGAAGGCTGGGCAGAATCTTTGTACCGTTGGCAATGTTTTTCCCTTCTTCCGGGGCACTGGGAGTTGGCGCCTTACCGGGGCGTCACCCACTACTTCAAACTCAACATCCTTTTCCAATTCCTCGCTACAATAAATGTAAGAATAATTTTAATGTTCAAGAAAGAGCAATGTAGTATCCTCTTAGCTAAATGAACACACCAACCTGTGAAGGACATTGACCAGAAGTGTGTAATCCTGTAGGAAGTCGTCTGCTTGAAGACGGCTCCCGTTTCGAATCCCAAAGTCGGACAAAAACTTGTTATTGTTTGCTATAGAGAAACAGAGACACCAAAACATTAAAGCAAAGCTCAGAATTTTGTTATAGTAGAGAAAGATGCCCTCTAGAGGCAGACTTAATTCACACCTTCTGTCTCTCCTTCCTCCGAGGAGATGAGGATTGTTCCCTTTCCATCCTCAATTTGCACATCTGGTGCAACCATGCCAAACTTCTCCTTCAGTATCTGAAAAAGCATCACCGTGAATATAAATAAGAACTTTCCAATCCAAACTTTAACCTCTCATGGAGGTCACACAAAGATCAGCATCTAAAACAAAGCTTGAGCATTGAAAAACTTGTCAGTACCTTGTCCTGAAGAGCTTGCACAATGGTTTTGTGCACATTAAGTTTGACTGTGACCTCAGGTTTGCTAGTACACACGTAACAGTTGGGATTGGGAGGATCCAGCGCACACGGTACGAGAAGCTTTTTCCTGGGGTTCGGCTGCTTGTTCAGAAAGATCTAAAGAGAAACAGTAATTAAAACCATAACTCCCAACTAAACCACTTGACAAAACTTTCAAAACAGGAAAAGGTCAAAATGTTCTTCACAACTGTAGAGATGTTATCAAATTAAACCAAGTGAGAAAAAGGAATATAAAGATCTGTTAGATAACACAGGATATGATGCAATTCAGATGTCAAATTTCTGATCATAATCTTTGAAATGAACAACCGCAAGCTCACCGTGCGACACTGTTCGAAGTCTGAGTTGAGAATTTTGAGTCCTCCAGAACAATGAGACCGGCAATGACAGCATTAGTGGTGGCTATTGCTGGATGATGTTTCCTGCCATGGCTAAAAGACGACATGGTTTAAAGTCACATTGAATTCAGAACCAACTTTTCATTGAAACATCATTCTGAAGCATGTTGTTTATTTGTTTCATAGCCAAAGAGTCTGGGTCTCTTGAGTTATATAAGGCCATAATGCATCTATTTAAAATTGAGTTATTGGTAAAGAAAGCATTACAACAACTTTATAAAGCCAATAAGGGACAACAACAAAAAAACAGTTTTATCTCACTCTAAAAGCAACAAATGGCGTTTTTCCACTGTGTGGTACGACTCGGCTTGCTTTTCCACTGCAGTTTAGTACCGCTTCAAAGTGGGTGGGATTATAGTGTGGGCCGCCACCTCGCCATCTACTGACGAGGATAAAGCCATTTCTTTTTTTCCAAGTTGCGTGTGACGGTCTCTCTAACCAATCAGTGAACTGCAGTGTCACATTTTAGTATTGGTAGGGCTCGTTTGAAAACCTCAACCGAGGTGTTACTAAAAAAAAGTACCAGGTACTAGGTACTGTACACCGTGGAAAACCCCCTAAAAGTGTGCCGTACCATGCAGTGGAAAAGTGCCAAAATATTGTTTTTAAACAACTAAAAAGAATTTCAAATAATGTAAGACAATCACAGTGGACACACAGCCTTGAAATCACTTACATTTGACATCAAAGCGGCTTTTCATGTTCATGCTGAAGACGTTCATTCGCAAGTTTGAAGCTGCTGTTACGAAGTCCATGGCTGGAGGATCATCCTGAAAATAGCACCACAAATGTAAATTCATGCTGAACAATCTTTAATAATTAGAAATTAAAACGGCATTTCTTTTATTTCGAATAAATATATAGAAATTGACAGATAGCGATGATGTTTTTTAATATAATTCAACACTTTTGCTTGTTAAAAAAAATATCTGCATCATTACTCCAGTCTTCAGTGTCACATGATCCTTCAGAAATCATTTAAATAGCTAATTTTTGCTGCACTAGAAACATTTATTATGATCAATGTTCAAATCAGTGTGGAGCTTAATATTTCTGTAGAAACCATAACCATTTTGAATTAATTCTGCTGGACGCTCACATTGAGTGACCACTGAGTGTATCGGTTGTTCTCTAGTTTGACCCGTTCACATAACCATAACTTTTGGACAATTCAAGCCATTTTGTGGAAACTCACCTTGTCCCAGACTAGCTCCGCACCCTCACCCTTCTCTCTCAGCTGAGATCGGAGAGTTTCTACACTGCGTTGGAAGAGCTGAGCGTAACCCAGAACACCCAACACCTGCTGGTCCTTCAGACCTGTGCCACAGGCCTCCTCCTGAGAACATGCTTTTACACACACCATACAGCCTCATTAAACACAATTTTAAATGTCATATATTTGTTTACATAACTAGATTAAACTAGTCAACAGACTCACCATGCTGCTGGATTTCCACCCAGTCTAGAGGTAATGGGGCTTTCCTCTTTTTCCACAACTTATCCATGGTCAACAGATACATAATGTCATCTTTAAAAAGCTGAAAGGAAGCACAAGATAACTTTTAGACCGCTTCTAAAAGAACGGACTGGATAATGATGTAATGTCAGTAGGGGTGTGACGATACATCGTAATATCGAGATATAAAAAAATCTGATGACATGTATCTTTGATGTAAACAATATGATTTGCGATACTAGTTAGTTTTATCCAAGACTTAGTTTACTGTATTTCTAAATTGTAATTCACCCAAAAATGTAAATGATGTCATGTACTCACCCTCATGTCGTTTCTAACTTATAAGATTTTCTTTCATCTTCTAAACACAAATTAAGATTTCTGTCCCTCAATTTAAAGTCAATTCCCCTAAAAAAGTGCATACATTATTTATATCTGTGAAAGTATTAGGGATGGGCATTTCAAGCAAAAATAATATTCGATGATTCGATTTTGACCACTTCATTGTGTAGAAAGCCTTTCTTTAAAGTGAATTTCATTTTGTATAAATTTATCTTAATTTTAATCAATGTTTCATCAATCAAATGTCTTGATTTACTAATAAGAAGCAAATATGGCAGACAATATAAAATAATTAAAATGTCTCCTTGCTATATCTGACACATTCATAATCATTACTTTTACTGGTTCTTTGTGGCAAGCTTTATGCATGCGGTTGAGTGCGGAATAGGTTACATATATTACTTAACCGCTCATTATTTAGTATTCTCTCCAAAATATATTTAATTAAATTAATATAAATATGCGATAAGTTGACTAATGGCGTAAATGAACAACTACAAGTCGACTAGAAAAAAACTTTAGTCGGGGGCAGCCTCTTATTTCACATATTTTCAAACTAACATGTCACAGAGTTGATTGACATTTTAGGTGCGTTATTGGCAGCGTCAACCTCTGGTCATGAACGCGTCACCACTGAAAACAGTGCGATTTTTGTCTTAAAAAAATCCCCATATCTATTCGATATTCTATAATTAAACAACTTACCGAATATTCAAAAATCATGACTCATCCCTAGCAAGTGTGTGTGTCTAACATAATTCTTTTAATTCATAAGGCTTTTCAGGTTCAGGTTTTTTTATTCTGGTGTCACCACTGCCCTGTGCATGCAGGACAAACTCCAAGTTTATATCAAATTTAGCATTTTAAATCAACAGTAAATTTTTTGTAACTTGTTACCATATGTCTTAGAAGTAATAACCCTCTTCTTTATTTTGGCTTAAAGTATCGCAATAGTATTGTATCGTGAGTTCAGTATCGTATCATGACAAGTGTATTGTTACACCCCTAAACGCCAAGCTTGCAAAAGAGCTTGCACCTTGTTGAAGAGTTTGACGGGATCGTAGCCTGTTGAGCGAGCCCACTCTTTAGTGGACACCCGCTTGATGTCTCCGTCCTGATCTGAGGCTGTAGCTCGGGCTGCTGCATCTGCGAGGTTCCCTGTGGTTGATAAACAATGCACAAGCATATTTTCATCAAACAGTTCCAATAAAAACAACAGCATGTTGAGAATAGTTAACTTGCAGTACATACTCGACAGAACAGGTTTCCATAAATAAATAGTAGGTAGTTTCTGGATTCGATACACCAGATCGTACATTATTTTGTTCAAGTATATAAAAGCACCCTACCACACAAATAATCTCCATTGTAGTAGTAAATAAGTTGTTGTAAATGTGCGGCTACTCACAAGCAGCCTCAGGGTCAGCCGTGTCGGGCGATACTTCCTGATCCGCATCCTCTTCGCCAAAAAGCTGACTATGGAAGCAATTCAATATGACATGTAAGCTTAGGGCAATTTAATTAGCTCTCAAAACTAGGGCTGGGTACCGAGTTCGATACTTTTTAGGTACCGACCGAATTGCCTCGATACTATCGAGTATCGAAAAATGACATGTTTTTCGGTACCAGATTTTGATACCTAAGGGGTTAACTCGTCAACGTCAGTGCTCAAACAAATACATATGAAATGCACAACGACACACCTAAAGTCGCTCACGCACATACACGCAAACTCTACACACACGAGACGCGCGGAACTCTCCGCGCACACACAAACTCTCCACGCACACACAAACTCTCCGCACATACTCAATGAGACGCGAGCACACACACACAAACTCTCCACGCACATATTCATATATGAGACGCAAGCACACACACAAACTCGCGCACATACTCATATGAGACGCGAGCACACACACACACAATACCCTAAAGATGTGGAAAAGTCGATCAAAAGTGTGGCTACATTTCTCCAGGCTCGATGCCAACAGCGTGCGATGCAGTATTTGCGGTAAAATAATTGCTGCAAAGACCGGTACCACGACAAATATGATGAAGCCCTTGACAGTGCATGGAGTAAACATAAGAGCAGAAAGTTACTCCGTCTTCGACTGGTAAATGAAGAGATACCTTGTTGATCACTCTGACAGTGTTTATATTGCAATAATGACCTACTGAATGTACACTGTCGTTCAAAAATGTGTTGGTTAGTCAGAATTAGTTTTTCAGTAAGGATGCATTAAAGTGATCAAAGTGACCTTAAAACATGTGTAATGTTACTAAAGATTTCGTTTCAAAAAAAGCTGTTCTTTTGAAATGATTCATCAAAGAATCATGAAAAAATGTATCATAGTTTCCAAAATATTAAGCAGCAAACTGTTTTCATATTTCTGAAGGATCATGTGACACTGAAGTAATGATTTTGAAAACTCAGCTTTGACATCACAGGAATAAATTACATTTTGAAATATATTCAAATAAGATTTTAAATTGTAATACTATTTCACAATATTACAAGTTTTACTGTATTTTTGATCAAACAAATTCAGCTTTGGTGAGCATGAGCTCTTTATAAAAAAAATGTGTTCCTTTGTGCACTGGCTAAGGAGCATGAGTCGAACTGAAAAAATAAAACCAAAGTTTTTCTGAGGTAATTTGTTATGTAATCTTGTTAAAATGGATTTCATAAAATTGGTATCGAAAAAAGTATCGTTCAGGAACCGGTATCGAAATCAAGGTATCGGTATCAGTATCGACATTTTTTAAACGATACCCAGCCCTACTCAAAACCAAGATAATCCACCCACAACAGGCCTGTATTCATACAGCACTTCACTTGACAAAAATATCACCAGCTACACAAAAACTCAAAGGTTTTCCACCACAACCAGCCAAAAAAAGGTTTGGTTTGAAAGAAAAACTATAGCAGAAATATATTAACATTGTACAGTACAATGTACTTCTCAAAGTACTAATAATACTAATAAAAGATTAAAGAATATCACACAATATTTCATCCATATTTTAATTTAAACTGTAAACAACTGTTGTGCAGTCCTGTTTACCAAACAATTAAAGGAATTGTTCAAATTTCATTTGATCATTTAAAAGATTAATGTGGCAAAGTATTACACATTAATTTGATTTCCATCATTTTTGATAATAAATTTGTATTAAATTATAACAAAGAATATCGAAAAATTATTTTTGGGAAAAAACAAAACATTTCACTATTATTATTATTATAATAAAAATGTTAAGGCATTATAAAATGTTTTAAAGTAAAAACAATTAGGAAGTCAGTTGATTAGAAATCCTTTTAATTACCGGTATTAAAACTTAATACTAAAAACAGAATAGAAAAAAACAGAACGGAAAACATGGAATTTGGGGGAAAATAAAAACGTAATAAAAAAAAATAAAAATAAAAAAAGATTTCATAGGGCCCTGGATTAGGAACTACATCAGTTTAGTCACTGAGATGAGACGGGACAGATGTTATCGTAGAGAACTTACTTGAAGAGATATTTGGCCCACACAATACAGTGAATGGGTTCAGAGGGCGTGTTGCGAATGGTGCAACCTGGGAAGGTTTTCTGTGTAGGTTTAGGCTGGCACTCGTAGCATTCCGTCTGACCCTGCAGTTTGGAAATTTACAAAACATGAATGCCAAGAGCACATTGAAATGAATATTGAAAAAAGTTGATTTAATAGAAGAGCCTTGCCTTCTTGATAACTGTGACTTGTCCCAGATAGCCAGCCGTGCCGCTCTCGATGAGGGGAATGTCAGCAGCCAAACACATTCTGTTGACGTGATTCCTGGCCGCTACAAGGACGACAGAAAGACACATTTAAGATGGAATTAAGATAGTGTTCCTTCAGATTTGCTGAATAAATCATACCTCTGTTGTCCAAAGCGTTCATGACAAGTTGGAAATTCCTGAAGAATTCCACATTGTAGTCTGGGCTGCAAGGAGCAAAGACAACAACAATGGAGATCAAACTTTTTGGACAAAGAATTAGAGTTTGATATAGTAACCAGAGACATGTTGAGATAAGTCTTTATCTTGGCAATAACGTTACTGGACTCACTTCATGATGCTGTCATGGTAGGCAGTGATGTTCGCAGATGGGCAAAACCGAAGCACGCTCTCCTTGGCAACCTGAAACACACCAAGTCGTCAATGTCTGGTGGATATTTCTAAATCACACACGAGTTAAAGTCAGTTTTTCCATTTACCTGAGCTTTGGACTTCCCAACATGTTTCTTCTGAAACAGGAACTGTCTGTTGAGTTGCTGACATCAATGGTGTCCAGGTCAATCTGCAAAGAAAAGAAGAAAAAAACACAACAGAACAAATTGTTAGTGAAAACCCTGATATCACCATGAACCCACCAAGCATTTTAAAGACACCCTAACAGTTGTCAGGTTGTGTTCCATTGTAACACTGCCTAAATAAAATTATGTACAATTACATAAATAAATAAAACACTGATATAATCAATCCCTCTTTCAGGACATACACTCAAGTTAAAATATGTCTCTGCTTTTTAGTACTTTGTGCTTGGTACCATGATTTCGTACAGTAAACAACTAATTATTGATAACTGAAAATTTTAATAATTCCATCTAATAAACACGCTTATGTTTCATAAGCTTGTGTACAATATGAATAATGGCTGAATAAACTACAAAACAATCAATCCTGCTACCATCAACCCAGTTACTTAGAAGAGACATAGAGGTTATATATATCATAACATAAATTACCTTAAGAGATGGCAAGAAGCTGTTTATTAACACTAAAACATTCTTTGTCGGATATCATGTATAAATGTTATATATCAGATTTCATGTTTAAAGAAAATTGCATTTTAAAATATGTTTTTTAATAGAAAAAGGACCTTTTTGCGCGATGACCCGGGGAAACTATGGTTATTTAGCGTAAAGTATGGCCACAATGTTCAATGTTTTCAAGGGATATTTACGTCACAGAGCATGGCGCCAAAGAAAAAAAATCTGTTCTCTATGTTTACGATGAGACGAACAGCATTACTCTATTAAAACGCTTAATGCAACGTGTAATACATTGTTATACAGTCCATGACTCTCATTTTCATTGTAGATTATTATAAATGAGGGTTGGTGATAATGGGGCCTGATTCATGCAGCACAAAGAGAGTCCGCCTTCCTCCAACTTACCACTTCAATATTCTTAAAGCCGGTGAGCACCAAGTTTTTCAGCAGCTCGCAACCGATACCTCCCGCCCCGACCACCAACACCCGGCATGAGGAGAGGGAGTCGGCGAGCTCTTACGGAGAGGTCCCACCAGTTGTGCCATTGTCGGCTCGGCGTTTCGTGGCGCGGACAAGCAGCAGTTTGATCCTGCGGGGAGGGAAGAGACGCGCGGTGAGTACGCATGCGCAGAGGTTACAGCGAGCTACAAAAAAAGCGCAGGAGGTTTTACTGGCGACCTCTGCTGGTGCGGCTGAGCTACATTGAATTTCTTGTTAAGTAGAGACTAGACTAGATAAATGCATGTCACAGTACACTCAAAAGAGTTGTGCAACTACTAAGATATTCAGTGAGATATTCATTATGCCTCAGCATCACGTCTTCGTGTTTAGTCCGCCCTTGAGTCTGACCTTTTCCATCACAGGCGTGGAAAACCCTCTAGTGTGCCAGATCCAGCCTTGACGACACTGTCCACACCTTGCTCTTTCTCGTCCTCACCCTCTTCTTCCTCGTCAACCACCTCTTACACATACTCTTCCTCCTCTCCCTCTCAGATCGTTTCCATCTATGTTCATATCAACATTCAATGCACTTGTGTGCTCTGAACAGGCTTAATTTGGTACAGTTGGTTTGATCACATCATCAGAAATAGGCATAAGTGTGAACAATTTTGAGTCGTTGTGTGTAAATTATGACAATGGTGTTTTAGTTGTTTAACTTTTGCCTGCTTGCATGTGTTTAGTGTTTTGCAACACAAGTGCATCACAGTGCTTTAATGGGTGAGAATGTGTTTAGGGTTTTGCAAAAAAAAAAGAAGAAAGAGTGCATGAGATTTGCAAATGGTGTCTAACTGCCTGAACTTGTTTAAGGTTCTACAGAAAGAGTGATTTATCCAACAAATTGGTTTAGGCTATTGGGAATTTGGTTCAGAGAATGGAGTTTTAGCAATTCAGAAAAACTGTAAAAGTTTGAAGGTTTTGCAACAGTGCATCAGAAAAACAGATCGATAAATAGATAGAAAGATAGAGAGAAAGATAAGGTTTTAGCATGTTGTTAACATGTTTTGACCTTCCGGTCTCTCTCTTGAATCCTACACGGAAGGACTTAAACTGCAATTCATCGACTGGCCGCTAGAGACAGGATCCAAAGAGAGTCAATCCCATATACCTCCCCATGCTAAAATGCCCTATACTTTACAGCAGAAAAAAATATGTTTACAGCCTGGTACAAAAAGTGGGTTTGGTCCATATGTCTAATTTTGCCCTTCATGACAACTGTGAGAGGGCTGATTTTTTTTTATAACTCATCCGTTTAAATTATATTAAGCCTTAAAGTTCTGCAAAATTAAGGGCGTGCCCACTTGAGTTAAAGGTGGATTGCCACTACTGTAACGACTAGCTGTTTTTCTGCTGTCTGTTAGCCATCATGTCAACTCAGCTAATCCCGCCTTTTTGCCCATTTTCGTTTAGCCGGGAGTGACCCGTGGCAGCTGCCAAGATGGCGACGACCGGCTCCGCCTACTTTGGGCTTCAGAAATGCTCTTCAGAAACCTACGGGTGACGTCACGGAATCTACGACCATATTTTTTTACAGTCTATGGTTTTAACACACATTTAACATAAATAAGCATATTGCTAGCACGTTTTAGCACATTGCTAGCATGTATTAGCATGTCGCTAGCATATTTTAGGACATTGCTAACATGAATTAGCCTGTTGCTAGCATGTTTAACACATTGCTATCATGAATTACCATGTTGCAAGCATGCTTTAAAGTCCGCGTGAACCGGAAGTTGCAAACGACTTTTCTCCAGTGCTGTGACGTATTTCCCAGTGAAACGGAATATTGAACAGAGGCAGGGTTTTACTCTAGCGCTCCTCCTCTCCATCTCTTCTCATAGCAGACTAACGGTTTTTCAGACTTTGATTAAAGATTACCACGGCAAACAATTTTTTTCTGTGTATTAACTTGCACAGATTAATTGTTCACCACAAGACTAGTAATATGCGCTAACAAAGTAAATGGGGGCAATTTTGATTTCATGTCGACTTTAAAACCTGGCTAAATTAGCATGTTGCTAGCATGCCCGAAGGAAGTTGCAAAGGCTTTGCTAGTGATAGAAATTGGTGGATGAAGCCTAAAAACTCTATGGCCCGGTTTCACAGCTTTAAGTAGCTTTTATAAACATACTTTAGAAAAAAGAAAAAAAAAACATTTACTGGTGTGCAGACAAAACAATGACACTGATATATTTTAAGATATGTCAGTGCAAGTTGCTTTCAGTTTAAACCGCTCAAGCATGCATTTTGGTCTGGGACTATAGGTTTAAGAGTTGTCTGTAAAACCAGGGGTATAGTCTTATTGTCTTATTAAAAGTCTTGACCCCCTGAATGAAAGTCTATGGGAGTTTTCGTCCATTTAACAAAATCATAAGTCAGATCAGTTAGAAAAGATCTAGCACACACCGAGCCAGAACAGTCTGAAGGTCTGACTCGAGTTTGATGGTTCTATAGCTTAAGCTAGGACATTTTAGTCTCAGAAGAAGAAGAAGAATATTACGTTTAAAACGCATTTCAGTGTTTTGGCGTTTTCAAGCCAACATAATTCTTGCATTTACAGTATAATAACAACACCGCCTATGTAATTTATTTATGGTTACACTTTATATTAAGGTGTCCCTGTAACAACACGTTACTGAGATAACGATCGGGTTTGGATTCAGGTTTGGTTAATGGTTTGTTGCATGTAGGCTATTTTAACAAAAACTTTAACAGCAAAATTGCTGTGCAATAAATAGCCACCGCAGAATGTTTGTGAAATGTAGGCGAGAGTTTCAGAAGGATGTTTCTCAGAATAATGACGGTCTGTTCCAGTGAACTAAAAGTTCCATTCTGCGCCTCTGGTGAAAACTAATTCAACTAATTCTTATATGACGGGAATATGTCAAATATTTACAAGATTAATTTAGATTAAGTGGATTAGCCTTTATACTGTGATTGTATGTAGTAACTTTAAGAGAGCATTGCATTAAAGCTGAGAGTTAAGTCTCTAAACCATGCGTGTGACTAATAAGAGTTAAATTACATGCATTGTGCACTGTACATTGTTAAAAGACAAAATGAGTCATGCTTTATAGCAAATCAGTTTTCTCATGTCACTTTGGAAATTAATTGTCACACACTGTTGGAGTTCTGTTGAGTCAGTCATGATAAATTAGTATATTTAGCAGGTCTATATGATATTCTAATTAATTATCAAACTTTTCCATTTGTGAATACGGTAACACTTTATTTTGATGGTCCCTTTTGAACATTCTGTTGACAATAAGTAGCTTTGCAACTACACGTCAACTACTGTAACTTTCATTAAAGTATTAGTAGAGTGTCTGCTTAATATTTACTAACTCTTTATTGTGATGCGCCTCCAACAGACATTCTTCTGACTATAAGTAACTTTGCAACTACATGTCAACTTATTCTAACCCTAACCCTGCCAGTATACTAAAACTAACACTCTAATGAGAGTTAGTAGACATTATAGTCAACAGAATGTGTTAAAGGGACCATCAAAATAAACTCAAACCGTGAATACTGCTGAAAACAAATATATATGCACAGTTTGTGAGCTATGGATGATTATGTGACTGAAACGGATATACATATTCATACATTTACACATCCTAGTACAATATTTGCATGTATGCCATTTGCCGCACAAGAAAATGAGGGTACATATCGTAAAACAAACCACAGGCCAAAAGAGCTGATCATTATCAGGCTGCGCAGATGCTTGCTGAGATGCAACACCTTTATCTTACAACTTAACATGACTTTGCAAGGTTTGCAAGAGAATGACCATGTATGGTAAAGAGTATCACTACTATAAACAGATCAAGATTTTCTAAAAAAAGAAAGTTGAAAATTCATATGGATAGAGAGAAATGCTAAACACTGAAGACTTCTAAGTGGAAAAAACCAATGTCAGACAGAACGTAGATGTCACAGTTTGATAATAAGAGCAGAAAGGGGTTTTCTTTTTTGGTTTAGATTTTTTCCACAAATAACAGCACTAAATAAACCACGATAAAAAACACGAGATAAAACTTGTGTGGGATCTTGATTTAAAAAAATTGATAAAAAGATTTAATAAAATATAGGCAATATGATATCATCTAGGCCTAAATTAATTCAATGTTATGTATAGAAAGTAATATTAGAATTTTAGTTTATTTCAACGTATTGTTAGTATTAGTAGTAGCATAAGAATAATAATCATAATGTTTCAAATTAAATCATAAATTATTCTTTAATAAGTTATTACAAAATGTCAATGATTAAATAATACATATCATAATTATATAATAAATATAGTTATACATGACTATGTATGAATTCATATTTGCCCTGAACCTCCATAATGCCACGAAACATTGATGCATATTCACTGTAAAAAAAATCTATTTCCACCTATTTCAACTTAACAACTTAAATTCAGTTCTAACTTAATTTTTTTAAGTTGAATCAGTTTGTTTGTAAATCATTTCAACTTAAAATATATTAAACTCACCGAGTTTAATCTCGTATTACTTATTCAAAAAAGTTGAAATTGCTTGAAAATGATTCTGATGAGTTAAAGTAATGTGAAAACACAGTTGCCGTGACTTACTGATCATATCACATTTTGGTGTGAATTATCTATTGATCTGTCTTACATGTCTTACATAATTATACATGAAAGTTATCACAAAGAATTATAATTATTTACTTCATCACGTTTCCATATTTAATATTTGCTTATTGAAAATGCAGTGGGCATGAACTTTTTTTTCCAATGCAAATGCCGACGGGTGGAAAAAGTCGCATCATGAATTTACCGTATGGAATAGCCCAAGAGGAATTATAGTCTGTATGTGTTTTGGACATGAAGGAAGTTACAAGAGTAAAGCAGAAATTATTTTGCACTGAATGTTAAACAAGTAAAACCTAAATAAATAGAATAAGTATGACTCTTTCTTTTAATGGGCTTCAGATAGAGCTCTTTTTTTTAATGGGGTTAAAAAAAAAAAAAAAAAAAAAAAAGTACAGTCTGAAGATGTGTATCATTGCTGTAAACTTGTGACACCAGCATTTTATCACCTCACAATCTCTTCTTGCAAAAAGCAGGAAGCCAATAGCAAATGTGGTGATTATCCGTGTAGGCTTTGAAGAAGAGGTGGGGGGTGCAATACATGTCCTTATCTAACCACAGATCTGAGTTTCTTCTTGCATCACTTTTGAAGGCATTTAAAAATGCAAAGCAGACACACTTTGTCTCAGACATCTTCAAAGATTATCAAGCTTCCAGATCAACTTTCAGCTTCAGATCAGAAACCATGAGGGCATCTTCTTTGTGCTTGGTGTTTGGGCTGGTCCTGCTGATGGCTTGGACTTCTGAGGCTCAGCGTAAGTTCTCTTCTTGAAGTATAGTTTTGCTCTTGACTAAATTATCATGTATATGAACATAAGCCATTAAAATTAAATTGCACATAGATGTAAAGTGATATTTCACGCTTGAAATTGATCAAATTAGAAACAAAAGAATTGTACAGTCTTTGCAAGTTCCTCAATGAACTTTTATATTCTCAAGTTTTGAACAAAAAAAATTATAATAATATGACATATGGTGCGTGAAAGAAACCCAGAAGCCAATATTCTGACTTGAAGATTTTGCAAATTAACACAAAGAACTACAAAGGACCTTTATTTTGAAGGACGTATTTCAACACATTAATATTTAATGTATTTTGAATAGGTTTAAATATAGTCAAGTTCTCTCCTAAAACATATATATATATATATATATATATATATATATATATATATATATATATATATATATATATACTTAAAGATATACGTTTTATCTCACCAACAGCTCATGCTGCAGTACCTACGACGTGTTGCTTCGATTTTATCGACTTCCAAATACCGGGCAAGAGAATTGTGAGTGCTTCGAGGACAAGTTCACATTGTCCTGTTGCAGGCGTTGTGTAAGTAGGCCTATATTAAACTCTAAGATATAGTCTATAATTTAGAAAAATTGTCATATGCTCATTTTAAATTGAAGACAAATGCTAAAAATTATTTTGCATAAGCTAGCAATGACAAAAAAAAAGAGTAATATGAACTTTTTTCCCCTTAGGGTTACGACACCTAAAACTGAATTCTGTGTGAAACCAGACGAGGCTTGGATAAAGAAGTTTTGTAATGGGGCAGCAGATTCAGAAATGGAAATGCCACACTCTGCACAAAATAATACTGTTATACAACTGTCCTTTCCTATACATTTTTGCATCTCCTGATCAATACTGCAATATACTGAATGTTGTCATTTCACGCTCTATCTATGCAAATGAATATTAAAATGCACAGAGATTACCTGGTGTCAGACTCACTTTATGTGTTCATATCCATGTACAAAATATAGCAAAAAAAGTGCAAAAGGCAGTACGACTCTCATCAGCATTAACAGCTCATGTTTAATAAATGTAGTTAGGCAGAAAGAGTAACGGACAAATATAAGATGAAAAATAACAACAACCGGAAATTAACATAGGCCTACAAATAAAAAAACACGTTAGCATAAATACAACACTGCAAAAAGAGTGTGTGATCATATAAGATATATCCTGTATCTTTGTTCCCCTTTGTATAAAATAAGATATTTTGAAATATAATGAACTCATCTAGGACCAGCCCCAACAACTGAAATTCCAAGTCTCAGCAATTGAAATGAAACAAACTCTCAGTTTAGTTTAGGAATAGATTTAGACATCTTTTCATATAGTAACAACATATTACATTCAACCAGAATATTCGAGTGAGGTTGTAGGTCCAGGAAACTCAGTAGAGGTAGGGGTTGAAAACATATCAGTGTTTATCAAACCTCAGATCAGAGTTTTTATGTAACATCATACCAGACAGTATTTAAAACGTGAAGCAAATGTGACTCTCTCAGACATCTTCAAAAACTCATTATCAAAGACTGCGGATCAACTTAAGAAACCATGAGGACATCTTGTGTTTATTCTCGGGTGGTCTGGATGGTCCTGCCAATGGCCTGGACTTCTGAGGCTCAAAGTAGGTTCTCTTGGAGTGTTGAATAGATTCATTAAGGTGTACACAACTTAACACAAGGACACAGATGTTCTGCAGAGAAATCAGTCATAGTGTAAAATCTGTTGTTTTCTGAAGATCAGTGTTGTTTTAATCTCACCAACAGCTCAGCTTCTCCAATCTCTGAAAGGTGCGGTTTCAGTTTTAAGACTTCCAAAATTCCACACGACATAATTTTTTATGTTTCGTCACAGCAATTCAAACAAACTTTTTCCCTTCAGGGTTGAAAACTTTTGTGTGAAACCAGATGCGGCTTGGGAAAACAGAGAAATGTGAGCTTTGTCATTGAAAATGCAACGTTTGTATCCAAAATAAGTTTATTTTTCAGAACCATCTCCTTTCTAACTAAATGTCTCATTAACAGGGGTGGTGTGACAGAAATGGCAACTCTTCCCTCAACTAGTGTCCAAAATTTATCCTGGCAACCCAAGACCCAAGGCCTTTGCCTTTGCAAATGCCCATGCCAGCAAATGACCCCCAACAACGACCCTGACGCAGAAAACAGTGGAGATGAAGAAAATTAACTCAAATATTTGTAAGTTCTCTTCTCCAAATAGGCTACAGTAGGTCAGAAAATAGTTCTTTATGGAATGCGAAGTGCTACAAAGAACCATTTAAAGAACCTTTAAATGCTGTTCTGCTGTTTTATGAAGAGCAGCGTTGTTGTCTTTTGGTATAATTGCTGTGAATACTACTAAAACTCAATCAAATATACAGTACATTTAAAAACTTTAAAGACCAGATTCTGAGAGGCATTTTTTATTTTCATTGACTTTCAAATTCCACGCAACAAAAATTCAGTACTGTGAAGACTAATTCATTGTGTCTGCATTTAGTTCTAAAAAGATTTAAAAGAATGAATGTGTTTATCTTAAAGTCCCCCTGTGGCGAAAATCAAGCTTTTAAATGTTGTTTATATGTCTATGTGGTGTTTTTAATATGCTTTAAGACAAACCATGTACAAATACACAAGTCAACACCACAAACTACCTTGTAACCAATCAGATCAACGTGTGATCATCAACGAGTGGATCTCTGAGCTGGTGCGAATGAGTGGAGGCCGGGCTAATTTGCATATTTATAGAACCGCGTATACTAAATGAGGCAAGGGTGTAGTTACTATTTTAAGGCTGAATAATTTTTTTTAAGGATTTTGGTGATCAAAGATAGTTATAAAGGATACAATTATTGACTATAGGGGGGCTTTAAATGATAGAAAAATCTACAAAAAATTTAATAAAAATCCCCTCAGGGGTTATTATATTAACAAACATTTTTGTGTTGTGTTTTATCAGACTTATATTTGACTTCCTCTTCAATACTGCAAGATATTAGGCACATACATACACACACACACACAGACACACACACAGACTAAAACTGAACAGTAAAATCAGAATACTAAAACTGTTCTCATTTCACAGAAATCGTACTGAATCCATGCTCAGCAATTGAAAATGTAAATGAATATCAAAGATTACCTGGTGTCTCGACATTGTGTCATAACAAATAGTGATAAGATAAGAAAAGACAAGACAACCATCATCAGCATAACATCTCGAGTTTAATAATGTACAGTTAGGCAGAAAGAATAACAGACGAAGATAACAATTGGAGATTGAAAATCGAATACATGTACAAAAAATAATAAGAAAACAAACATGTCTAGAGCCATGTTCAGGTCTACTATTAAAAAAAGTGTAGAGTGGTTAAAGAAAAGAGTTTTTCCTTTTTTCCAAAATACTGTTCTACTAAAAAACAAACATGTACTTCAGAGCGTCTGTGTGGCTTAGCGATCCACGACAGGAAGAACTGAGTGTTCGATCTTGCATAATGACAAACCTGCAAAATATATAATAGTGTGTGAACACATGAGGCATACAGGGACTCTTTGCAATGGGTAGGTTGAGAGTTTTGTGCACGTTGCGGTCTATACGCTGTTTGGCATGTGATAGAGCCTGCGTGCCGTCAATCTAAACTATCCAACAGAAACAAAGAGCGCTTCGATTCTCATCAACATTTGGAATGTAAAGTGAGTTTATTATAAAGGGGTGTAAGTATGGCTAAAATAAGATATACTGAACTCACTTAGGTTAAAACTGACCACCAAGCCCTGATCCAGGACCAGCCCCAACAACTAAAAAGCCAAGTCCAACTATTAAAATGAAAACAAACTGGTCTCAGATCAGTTAGGAATAGACTGAGGGACATCTGACATGATCACAATAAAAACAAAACATGAGCAGACAAATGCCGAAACAGTCTGCAATTTTAAGGCAGAACGTTCGAGCAACGTCCTAAAATATTATTGTAATTATTTTAGATTCATCCATAGCAAAACCGACTATTGTTTGTTATTAATGTTGGCAATCGTGCCATTTTGTAGAACACCAACTATGGTAGGGACACAATTATCTACGTACACAGCCAGCAAATGGTTTAAAAACATGGAAAACGGTTATTGTCATCATTTAGCTGTGCAATAATGTTTAAACAGGTTTGTCTATGACCCCAGAGAAACACACAACATCATGTGACGCACACCAGCAGGTCTCAACCGCAAAAAACATCTATTCATAGCTTTGCTTTTCGACACATACATGCTTAATTCTGTATTATCCCTTTGCACATGCTTCCATCCGTCTGTCTCATTCTCCATCACATCTTTACAAACCTACTGAGACCTTCTTAAGACTAAGGTGTGCGAATGATGTCAGCAGAGTTGAAAATGTCTGAAAACAGCCTGTTCTGTTAGGAAATATTACAAACGCAAAGTCTTGTTTGTAATAATCATCATTTAACGTTTCAAGGGAATGTTGGTCAAGTAAGACATGCACTTGACAGACTGGGCATGTGGTGTGATGTGAGAGTCAACCAGAAGATGGTGATAAACTCATTTCGTTTGGTGCAATGGAGTGTGCTGTGAACGTGTACAGTAGCACTTGTGCACGTGTTTCTTATGGGGTCATAGAACATCAGAGCATCAAAAGAGATGCAAGGAGTTTCTGGTTTTAAGAGGAATGGAGCTTCGGGATTTCTTTAAAAGATTTTCCCTTTTTTCTTGTTCTTCTCCATTGTCCTGAAAACAAAGAAAGACAGAAGAAATTAACCAATAGGAACCATTTCAAATATAAATTTAACAAGACAGAGTGAAATATTAGTTATAGCTATTGTACTTTATTGTAATTACTAATATTTTCCTATTTTAGTGTTATAATTAATAAAAAATGTTCCTTTTTCCTATTATCCCACTGCTTTTGTTTTGTGTATCGATGCTCTGGTAATAACATACACTACCCTTCAAAACTCTGGAGGTAGTAAGGTTGTTTTTAAGAAATTGGAAACATTAAATTGATTAAAAAGTGACAGCAAAGACATTTATAATGTTACAAAAAAATTCTAAATCATCAAACATCCTGAATAAAATGTATTAAATGTAAGCAGCACAACTGTTTCCAACATTGATGTTTCTTGAGCAGCAAATTAGCATATTAGAATGATTTCTGAAGGATCATGTGACACTGAAGACTAGAGTAATGATGCTGAAAATTCAACTTTGATCACAGGAATAAATTACATTTTAAAATATATCCAAATAGAGAAAAGTTATTTTTAAATTAAAATAATATTTCAAAATATATTACGTTTTTTATTGTATTTTTAGTTAAATAAATGCAGCCTTGACATAAGCATTAAAAAAAAATCTTACAGACCCCAAATCTTAGTAGTGAATGTATAACAGTAATCAAGTATTTTGTATAAAGTATAAAGAGAGTTTAAAAAAGATATAAACCAAATATCTTAGATTTGTCTTATACATTTTAAATAATACCTTTTGTTTAAAAATGTTCAAATATAAATTTACTATATATTTTTTTACATTAAAATAATGAAATTGTAAAAACACTAAATTCAATTTTTTATTACTTTCTTTAAAAACAAACATTTTTGATTATAAGAGGCAAATGTGACCGTCAGCCTGCTTGAATCTACTTCTATGCATGAGTGCAGTTCCTTATTAAAAACAATAACTGCATTATTTAGTGACTGAATAATGCAGTGTTACAGAAATACTTTTTTTAAGAGAGAGAAAGCAGGGCACTGAGGAATTGAGATGAACAGAGAAAGTCTCACTTTGACGCATCAAGTTTCTGCTGCTCCAGGATGCGTTGATGGGCCTCCCAGTTGACTTTTTCCCCTCAAACTGGCGTCTCTTCTCATCAAGCTCTTTTACTGAGCTTCTAGATTCTTCTTCATCTGTTCGTGACGCCGTTCCAACTGCATCGAGGAAGCACAGGGATGAACTCAGGTAAGTATTTGTGATACTCCATGTTAAATGTAAGTAGAAACCGAACGCATTCACACCTCTGCCTCAGAGTCCTTCAGTTTTTGCTTCTTTTCTTTGACCTTCATCTCAAAGACTTGCTCCATCTCGGTCTCCATCTTCTTCATCTTCGTCACATGCTCCCTCCTCTCCTCCTCCATCTGGGCCAAGGGACTCCTACAAGAGTGACATTGCGACAAGGAACCTTTTTTTATATGTTCAGACTAGACGTGTTAGCTTCGACATGAAACGGAAGTTGTGATAGTCTTTTCTTCCCTATTGTGACGTATATGTATGGAGGACCAAACCTGCAGAAATTAAAAATGAATAAATAAATGAATAAATAAATAAGTAGATAAATGAATAAATAGATGAATAGATAAATAAATGTGATAAGTATGGAATGTAAAACCTGACTTAATAATAAATAAATAAATAAAAAGCAATCGAGCTCAGAGTGGCAGTGCTGAAGCTTTGAGGCCACAGTGACACCTTGTGGTGTGACCAAACAATACGCTAGAGATTTGTGGACATGTCTTTACAGGTCAGCACTTCAGCACTGCCACTCTGAGCTCGATTGCTATGTCTGCGGTAAAACACGCCCACCTCATTAGCATACAGAGCAATAAATGTATAAATAAATAAATGAAAAAATAAATAAATGTGGAAAAATAAATAATTATACATAAATAAGGAAATAAAAGTATACATTTCTACATTTCTTTTTTTTACATTTCTTCCCATATTTATTTATTTATTTTTAAGTCAGGTTTGGCATTCCATAGTTATTATCAAAATTAATCACATTTATTTATCTATTTATTCATTTATCTATTTATTTATTCATTTTTTAATTTCTGCAGGTTTGGTCCTCCATATTTATGTTGGGCGGGACTGATTTTGTTCATGGGGAATTGATTGGATTGTTGCTCATTGTGGTTGGCTATTGTTGTGATCTCATGTGAGTGACATGCCATCAGAAAAGAGTTACTTTGATTAAAGATAACAAGGTCACATGAATAAAAAACATTATGTGGACAAATAAATCATTTATAATAAATACTGCAATATTGTATAAAAAATAAGAATTGTCCATTGGAATTTGTAACCACTAGGCTACAGGTCTGAGATCACCATCAATGTCTTGTATTGCAAGGAATCCAGGATCTCAGTCACATACTCAATAGATATGTTTCCATCCAAAGTTGAATTATGTAAACTACACGCAAAATTGGAATATCGCAAAAACGTTTCCATCCCATGTGTTCAAGAGATCTAAATCCTCACTTCCTGGGAAATTGGTGCAAAATACCTGTAGTAAAATGAAAGTTTCTTAATCGGGGACACTGTGGCCCTTTTTTCGTACATCATAAATTAGAGCATGCAGAAGAAACGCAATGAATGTTGTCATGCTATCTGTCATTCGGATGCCTGGTGCAAAGTTGTTGCACATCAAATTTATTCTGTAAATGTGTTTCCATTGTAGTTTATGCGCGTAGTATATTTGCATTATTCGAATTTATGAGCTTCCATCCAGCGATTTTTTATGCGATAACACAAAATTAGCATAAAAATAAATGGAGGGAAACAGTTTATGTAGTTTGGGACAAAAATTGAACTAAAAATAAAACTGTTGTCATACTTTGTTAGCTGGCCCTTGTTCTTGGTGGCATCGACCCCGTTGCAGGTGACGGCTGCTAGTTTCTTGCTGCGGTAGTTTTCATAGTGAACATTATTGGTCACGTCCTTCAGGTCCTGCATGTGAGTCCTGGAACGGCAATGGACAGTTAGCTGATAGGTTAAACGCTGATTTAAAGAAATGTAACATGCATTTTGTTAGAAACAGAAATGATCTGCATCCACAGTATTTTACTTAATAAGCGACTTGATGCTGGAAACCTGTCAGGACAGTGTTAGTCACAACGATCTCATCTCACCTGATGAGCATATCCTCAGGACCGTGAAGTCACAGTGCTCACCGTTCTCCACTGAAACAAGACGAAACAGATGTTTTAGCCCAATAACATCATGAGAATGACTTCCAAACCCTTCTAAACTTTAGAATCCCTAAGAAATAATTTTTTTGATTTTACTTAAAATTTGAAAAATAAAAAGTTAAGCACTTAATAAAAAATAAAAAAAGCAAGTAGGCACAAATTGCATTTTTATGTGCAGGACTACAACATATAATGCAGTAAAATTGTTAAGTGTAACAATAAAAGTTGACATGAAATGCATTATTTTTGTTGATGTATGCAGTTATGATGACCTCTATTTTGATTAAAAACCCCAGTCAAAAACACATTTTCATAGGGATGCATGATATATCAATACCGTATCGATTATAGGCCCTTTCTTTATCAGTATCAGTCAATATTGGATATTTGATTGTGGGTGCTCATTTTCCAGTATTTTTACATTTAGACAGTGTTTCCCATCTTTAAATCTTTCATTTGTGTAATAACAGTGTTAAAAGTAATCTTTAATAAATCACAAAACTCATACTGTACAATATAATTTTGTGATGCCTACATTCACTTGTAGCATTTATTTTAGTATTTATTTAGGCAAAATAGTAGCCTATAGAATTATACTACTACCGGTAGCCATATTTAATGAATGGACTACTCATATCACCCAGAATTTGAATATCAGTGCATCCCTAATTATTAAAACATCTAAAAACAGACATAATACAGTGACAAATTAAACAGGATCAGAAACAGAGGTTGTTGATGGAACATAAATTTAACAACATCTGACAAATGAAAAATCAAAAAAACAAGTCAGGTGGTTGTCAATGAAACGAAAACACAATTTAGTATTTAGATACCAAACTGAAAATGCTAAAAGGTTAAACAGTCACAAAAATAAACAAAAGGTTAGCAGTTCAGACCGCTGTTCTGTGATCATACACAGGTATGTATGATCAAAAATCGTGTCATCACATGGGATTCTGGAAAAGGACCAAGACACTGGTTTCTGACAGATGGTTAAAGGATGAAACGGTCTTGTGCATGTCTAACCTGCACAGTTATAACAGTTATAGAGCCCTAAGATGCTTTACCAAGCGAGAACCTTACCTATAAGGAGAACTCATTCTGATTGACTGCCCCACGTGTCAATCATCTGCTACAACCACCTACCTGTGAGAGAGCAGTTGGAGGGGCGGGACTAAAGTCTCTCCTGTAGGAACCGCCACTCAACCTGTGATTTATGCGCTACTAAGACTAAAAATGGTGTGTTGTGGGAAGGGTTACATGTCATAGCGATGACAAGCAGAGATTCCAGCCAAATGGAGCTAGGGGGAGGGGCAGGAGGTGGAGTCATATGTCTAAAGGGATCATGGGATTTGTAATTTCTTTTTTGATGGGACAGCAACAGCAAACTCCTGATGCTGACAGGTATGGACGGGTGCCTCAAAAACACATCCCATTTATTGAATCATGTGTTAGAATAATGTTCATCAGAGGTTAGGATGGAAACATTAGCACTCAGTCAACCCGCATCAGAGTTCAGAGGCAAAAATGCTCATAAATGATGTCAAAAGTACTATAATAAAAAATGATATAATGGGAAAAAAATTTACCCCAGACCCAAGGCGCATTTTGTACCCCTCAATGTATTTAAATCCAAAATGGAAGTTGGAAATAAGTAATGGGAGGCATGCATGTCTGAATAAGGTTTTGTTTAAATATAAGAGTAGGGCTGGATGATATCTAAAATATTAATGAAGTATTCGCAATGATTTGGATGGCAATATCAAATTAAGCAAGAACATACAGTTTTAATTTAGCCAAGCTTTGTGTTTAATTTAGACAAGCTTTGTGTTCCCTCCTTGTCTATGATTCACAAAATATCTGCAAGTAAACGTTGCTGCTTATCAAAATTGTCACATTAGCAAATATAAAATAAACATGATAAAAGAATTCGGTAATTTTTTGGTATTATATTATATTATTTATATTATATTATATACATATATATATATCATACATACATATAATATTATATATATATATATATATATATATACACACACAGTCATATAAATATATATAGATATTATGTATGTTAGATGTGATTAATCGTGATTAATCGATTTGACAGCAGTTATGTAACGTCAAATAAATGCTATTCTTTTGAATTCAAAGAATCCTTAAATGAATCACAAAAATATTAAGCAGCAAAACTGTTTTAAATATTGATAATAATAATAAATGTTTCTTGAGCCGTAAATCATATTAGAATGATTTCTGAAGAATCATGTGACACTGAAGACTGGAGTAATGATGCTGAAAATGCAGCTTTGCATCACAGGAATAAATTACATATTTTTTTATATTTAACAATATTACAGAATTTCAATCTATATTATTCAACAATATAATAATTTGAGTTTTTACTTTCATTTTCAAATTATAGTTTACTTTGTTGAGTTTTTACTTTCATTTTCAAATTATAGTTTACTTTGAATTTTTTTTTTTATTAATCAGAAAAATGCATCATCAAAAGGCTGTAAAATAGTGAGATATAATTGCTTTTTTATATCGTCCAGCCCTACATAGAGGGTAATTAAGAACATATAAACATGTTAGAGAGCAGCGCTACTCTATTTTCTATGGGGGCTGTAGCTTATAGGTTTCTCCATGACTATTTATAGAGCAAACATCTGACAATCAGCAAAGTTTCAGAGCAGCAAAAAGGTGGAAGAGGAAGGAGGGGGAGGCCTTAACAAAGAGAATATAAATGAAAAATGGTTTTCTTTACCAATAATGCCCTCTGTCAGTCATGGAAAAGAGCAGACAGAAAGAAAAAAAAAAGAGAAAAGAAAGAATGACACGTAAACAACTGAGGAAAAAAGACACACTCACTCACCAACAACAACAATTCCAAATGAAAAAGTTTTGCAGGGAGGAGAGAGCTTTGTAAAGTAAGAAAGGCGGGGAAAGTAAAACCACAACAAGTCATTTGTGGGCCATGATGAAAAGAAGGGGTGACGGTCTTTCTCTCTGGAAAACCTATACCTCGTCGTCATCCCTTTTCCAGAATCCTCAGCTGGGAGGGAGATCATCCAGCAAGTTCATGCATTTGTTTTGTACGCACTGGAACACCCCTATTCCCTTAGAAATGGTGCAATCCTCATGACGAACACATATGGGTCATGCTGATGCAGGACGTACCTTCTGCCACACCCCAGGGGTACTGGCGACCTCTGACCTTCCTGCCATTCACTTCGATCACCACGTTGCTTCCGACCACGGCCAGAGGCATCTTCTCCTGTCGGTACAATATAGCATAATTACAGAGAGTCTGTATCGACCACACACTGGGAAAGTGAACGGATGCAGGGGGTCTGACGTAGGTTCGCATCGATCTTTAGATCCAGATCAGGCCGGATCAGACAACTAAATTAGTTCTGTAGTTCATCTCGTCAATAATAACCTCAAGCTGACCTAGAGAAAACAAACAACACTGTGGATGCTGTTTATAATGAAGACTTCAATGACGAAACCATTTAGCATTGCTTTTCCATTGTGAAATTCAAAACTCATAATTTAAGAAACATTGTGTATGTTAACATTAGTTAATGCTTCAAGATTCTCACTGAATGCGTTTCCATGACTTCTCCATAGTTAGACTTTTCCAGTTGTTCACGATTTTTATATAATTACATATCGTCACTGTCGGGCACAAATCTCATATCTCCAAAACCACTAACATCAGGAAATGGAAAAAACACTTAATTAAACAACTGCGGCTGCATCCGAAATAGAACGCTTCCCTTCCCATTTAGTAGGGGAAAAACAGTACGCCAAAAGAGCAGTATGTCCGAAATAATTGTATCCGAAACATACCCGGATGACCTAGTACTTCCGCAGAAGGGCACATTTAATGGACACTTTACTATCCCATGAGGCCACGGGAGAGGATTTGTGAATGGCAATGAAGCGACGCAACAACAACAACATAGTTAAAAGGTCTTTGACCTGGACTGACTCTTTACCTTTATCTTTCGGATCAGTTTGCTGTCCTCATCGTCCTTGTGTCGGGAAACTCGTAGATCTTGATTTGTGCTCTTGGATCTCCTTCATAATCTTATGATGAGAGAATAGTAGAATACTTGAGAAAAATGGTGAAATGTAAATCATTAGCAGTAAAATGTGACATCACACTAACACACACCTGTTTCTTGAAAAGCTGGCACTCTTCTGGGGTGAGAGTATCGGCTTTAGCGATGAGGGGAATGACATTGACTTTGTCATGCAGACGCTTCATGAACTCGATATCAAGAGGCTTCAGTCTGAAAAAGATTCAGAATACAGTTCAATTGCATTAACATTTTAGATTTGTTTTGTGAAGCTGCTTTGTGGTGCGAATACATTATTATTTAGATTACTAAATTAATTATTGTATAACAAGGTGTAGTACAATACAGTATGGCAAATCTAATTTAAAAAAAACTTTTTGAATGCTTCTCACTATTGTCTTCCTAAAATACACTTATTGGTTTCACAGTAGTCAAGTAAAATAAAAAATAAAAATATATATGAATAAATAAAAAATAATTATTTGGATGAAAAATAAATTGAGCCCTTTACATTTTGTCTTCTAGAGGTATAGAGTATAGAATATAATTGTAAAGAATAGTATAGAGCATTATATTATATAATATAGCATAGCATAGGATATTGTATAGTCCTTTATGGAAATCATTTTACAACCAAGTATAAATGTATAGGATAATGCAATGTAAGTCGCTTTGGATAAAAGCGTCTGCCAAATGCATAAAAATGTAAAAATTTAAATATGAATAATCTTGCAAAAGTCTTACAAGTAGAGAAACCACCACAACTACATGAAACAATGGGGGGGGGGAAATAAAACAATAAAAAGGTCCAGCTTTTCCACACAGGTTATATGACTATAATGAACAGTAACAGTAAGGTAAAGCAAACCATTAGATAAGTCTGCAAAGCTTCCACATAAACCAAATACAAAAATGTCATTTTTGAAGTGATGCAATACAACTAAAAACAAGTCAGGGTCCAGAAACAGGCATGAATAACAGATCAGAGCAGAAGGCCCACTGTAGCACAGAGCCGCCACACAGCACTGACCCTTTTCTCATCGTTTCCTTCCAAACCAGAAAAATTATGTCATGGAGGGAATGAGGGCCTTGCTCTGTCTCTCTTAGCATCACTTTCACTTGGGATTCCAGACAAAGAGGCTGTTCTTTACATGGAGCTGGGTTTGTGTGTGTTTGTGTGGTTTAGGGGCCAGCTGAGGGGCTGTTTATACATTTCAGGAATGTCGAGACTGAAGATGCAACACAAAGGTCACAGAGATATGAATGTTGCTTCATAGTGGCGTCTCAAAAAGGGCACGCAAGAAAATGTGTGGGGCTGTTTGAACACATAGGTCACTGAATGTAAATAGAAAAGTAAACAGGGCTTTGTTTTTTCTAGTGTAGATGATGAACAATGCACTAAAGAATTATAGAGGATTTTCCCACATCAATGCCATTAAATCACACAACAATGTTCAGATGAATTGAAAAAGATAAATAAAAAACACCCCCCCAAAAAAATAAATGAAATGTATGTTTCAAGGATCCTGCGATAAATATTCTCCAAAGCAAATAAAGGATTCTTGCATCACAAAAAATGTCATATTTTAGCACAAATCTTATTTCTGTCTTAACAAACGTTCCTTTCCTTAGTAAAACTAAGCCAAATAAGCTATTCATTTTCAAAAATAAACAAGGCAACGCCTATCATACGCCAGGCCGAGTTTAGTGGGCATTATGTAATGCTTTTGGATATGGGTGTGGGAAGTATGTATCTCCATCTGTGCTCACATGTCCTGTCTCTCGATTTCACTCGTTAATGCATTGAAATCAGTGCGCAGTCACATGTTCTGATGCCTTCATTGTACCACAGTCGTATAGTATTCATGTACAAAATTCCAACATCATCCCACTCCTGAACAAAGTGCAAAATGTGTAAATCAGGACGTGTGTGTGTGGTGCTTCTATTTTAAGCTGGTTGATTCATGCCAGGCTTCATTTGTAGAGGGTGCAGTACCTCCCGTGACCAGAGGGGGCGATGAAGTCAAGCAGCAGTGCACCCTGTTGTCAGGCATTTGCCTCCTGTTGACACGGGATTCAGCATTCAGGAAGTCTTCAAACTTACTGTCGATGTAGTTGATGACTGGCTGCCAGCTGAAAAAAGGGGAGGAGGAGAGATGAAAGGCAAAGTCAGATGCAAAGCTTGAGAAGTCAGTGCATCATAATCTGTAATAAATAGATTTAAAACCATCACATATACCATTCTGCATATAAAATGATTTTATCTTTTGACTATAATGGAGTTCATGTCTCTGACAGGGTCTATCCAAGAGTCTAAAAGGGATACTCGTCTTTTTTTGGAAATAGGCTCATTTTACAACTCCCCCAGAGTTAAACAGTTGAGAGTTTTACCGTTTTCGAATCCATTCAGCCGAACTCCGGATCTGGCGGTACCACTTTTAGCATAGCTTAGCATAGATCATTGAATCGGACAAGACCATTAGCATCTCTCTCAAAAAAATGACCAAAGAGTTTCGATATTTTTCCTATTTAAAACTTGACTCTTCTGTAGTTACATCGTGTACTAAGACCGACGGAAAATGTAAAGTTGCGATTTTCTAGACTGATATGGCTAGGAACTATACTCTCATTCCTGCGTAATAATCAGGAAACTTTGCAGCCGTACCATGAGTCCAGCAGGCGTAATGATATGACGCAGCGCCTGAAAATAGGTCTAATAGGTCAGACAAACTTAGTCCCGGTCACGTTGGAAGTTACCGAGCTGGGGACTATTTTCAGGCACTGCGTCATATCATTACGCCTGCTGGACTCATGGTACGGCAGCAAAGTTTCTTGATTATTACGCAGGAATGAGAGTATAGTTCCCAGCCATATCAGCCTAGAAAATCGCAACTTTTCATTTTTCGTCGGTCTTAGTACACGATGTAACTACAGAAGAGTCAAGTTTTAAATAGGAAAAATATCGAAACTCTTTGGTCATTTTTTTGAGAGAGATGCTAATGGTCCTGTCCGATTCAATGTCTATGCTAAGCTATGCTAAAAGTGTACTGCCAGACCCAGAGATCGGCTGAATGGATTCGAAAACGGTAAGACTCAACTGTTTAACTCTGGGGGAGTTGTAAAATGAGCCTATTTCCAAAAAAAGTGGAGTATCCCTTGAAAGGCACTTGAAATTAAACTCACCAGTTGCTGTTGTCCACCGCATCTCCAAAGCCTGGTGTGTCGACGATGGTGAGCGTGAGCTGAACGCCCCCCTCCTTTATCAGCACTTTGGACTGTTCCACCTGAAAGAAGGACCAGAATTGTTACAACAGAATGTGTGACATAGTCTGAGAAACCAGGCTTGCCTGTTTGCTCCAGATTCACATCATTGACCAAACATAAATGCTAACTAACCCTAAACTACAAACACTCATGTGATTGGAAGGTTTGGTTAATACAGTTTTTGCATAAGAGTTTGTACTTTTGCATATGCATCAAACCAAAAGTGAGCCAACAACATTGATGAACAATATACCCTTATAGCTCATACTAAAGAAGCTAATGACTAATATAGGCATTAACAAGGTATAAGCCATGATAGTCAACTAGTTGTCCAACAAATGGCTACATTGACTAGTTTATGAATCTTTAAATTCAATGCTGCTACAGACATACACATTCATGTTTTTAAGGGTAACTAAACCCTAAACCAACTTTTTCTGCTGTACGGCCAAGGCGGATGTACGGTACAGCAGCCAGATTCACATCATTGACCAAACATAAATGCTAACTAACCCTAAACTACAAACACTCATGTGATTGGAAGGTTTGGTTAATACAGTTTTTGCATAAGAGTTTGTACTTTTGCATATGCATCAAACCAAAAGTGAGCCAAGAACATTGATGAACAATATACCCTTATAGCTCATACAAAAGAAGTTAATGACTAATATAGGCATTAACAAGGGATAAGCCATGATAGTCAACTAGTTGTCCAACAAATGGCTACATTGACTAGTTTATGAATCTTTAAATTCAATGCTGCTACAAACATACACATCATGTTTTAAAATAGGTCAAGCTAAAATAGTCCAACTTTAAAACCGAAAGGAGTGAGTATTCAAAATCAAAGATGGTATCTTCCGATTAGTCAACTAATAATTCAGGCAACCATGTGCATTAGTTGTGTTCTAGGGCAGGCCATGTGTGAGACACCGTGTTGAGATGAGACACTGAAATAGTCATCAATGATCCAGCTTGATCTCCTGAAGTTATTTCAGCTGCTTTCAGTACAAACGCTTATTCTCACAGGCCTGGTTATTTTTGGCTGACCCTGTTTTTCTAAAACTGCACCCTCATTCACACATGCGCAACTTTCTCACTAACAAAAACAACCATAACCTCTCTTAGTTCTTCAAAAAGAGGAGACAGAGGGAGGGAGAAAAAGGAGAGACTTCAGGAGAAGAAAGTGTGAGAAAGAGAAAACGAGTGAAATGGAGGAGAGAAGTGGAGTAAACCTTAATAAAGCTCTTCCATTCTCGCTCATGCTAGGATGTTTATGAGGCACGTCAGACCACTTCAGTTTGCATCAACATAGAAAAAGAAATAAATGAAAATGTAGAAACACAAAGCCACAAAAATGTAAAGACTTTCATTCGATGCAACCAGAGTGGCCCTTGTGTGGCTGCTATCACAAACACTGCAGATTGTTTTGGAATATAAATACTCTCACCGCTGTCTCCATGTCCTGCCTAAACTGACCACAGAGGACTAGACAGCCACACATCACAACATGGCCTTTGGCCAGGCTGACAAATTTATACCATGGGCATTCATGGTGGAACAGCTCAAGTGCATCACGCAAAGGCATCTTGCCACCCAGGAGAGTGCCAGAGTAGGTTAAATATCAAGAGGAAAGCATGGACATGAGAAACGTTAATATGTCACAGATTTCATCTATGAAAGCAGTGATGTAGAGAATGTGAAGTCCAAGTAAGCCTATACTGCAAGTGACATGATGAAATCTAAAATCTTTTCAATCTAAAATCTAAAATCTTTTAAACTTTAGTTGTTTTGAGGTAAAACAGAGAGGTGGTGCTTTGGGAGAATCTTCCATTGAATTCCAGTGGCAGCAAGCAAAGCCATTTTGGTTTTAGATCATCTATGCAAACGAGAATGGATTTGTTTAGATGTTGGGTGACAGATGCCACAGTTTCATTCAAACTGCAAGATGATGTGAAGGTTGTGTTTGGTCGGTTTCTGCACAGCGCTGAGGAAAGCAAATAACCCACATGAACATACAGCACCAAGAGAACACAGGCTACTATGAGTGGAATGAAATGGACGTAGTTAATTCCCAAACTGCACACTTTATGTGTACTTGCGGTCTTGCAATAGTAACGGTGTATGTGAAGTCTACGAGGCTATAGGGTGTCCCATTTGTCATTTGAGGTTTCAGAAGGGTGCTCATGAGCCTTCACTAGGGATGCAATAATTATAGATTTTGTTGGTACGATTATAGTCTGAGGAATAATCAGGGTTTCACGATTATCACGATCATTATGCATTCATTAATTTCACAACAATGTATAAAATCACATGAACACTCTTTAGATTTTAAACTGTTCTTTCTGTTTCAAAAAGCAGCAATAAATAACAAAGTAACAAAATAGTACAGCACAAAATAGTAATAAAGACAAGTTCATCTTTCACTTTGGAGTTAAAGAAAGTTCCAAAAACATCAATGTCAGTTTTAGGGGAATATTGTCACCAACTGTCATCCATACGTATTCATTTTAATAATCCTTTTAATAATTCATCTAATTTTACATGTGGGATGCAGCCTGAGAAAATAATGTCTATTATTTTGGATTGTTTGTATGAAGTTTTTTGAAGCAGGCTTTATCAACAAACATGGTCATTATAACGGTGTTTAAACGACACAACACATTCACTTCCACATATTTGACCATAAGAATATATCATATAATTCATGATAGCCAAGTTTGTGAATATTTTGAATAAACAAGAAAAGAAAGAAATAAACAAGATACGTTCTAAAATAACGGTCGCCTTAAACTCACGTTGCCGGCTCAGCTAGAATAAGACTGCCGACTTCAGGCATTTTTTGGTGGAAATAAAGCTTCGTTGGTACAGTAGAAGCCTGTGTGTCTCTGATAACCATGGCACTTTAAGCTGGTGCACCGCTGGTGTAACTTTGTTTTCGTTTTGTGCAAGTTGCAACAGTTCCGTTCCGTGTAACAGAAACACACGGTGTTGCAGTGCCTTTACGATTAATTAGCCGTGACGTTCTAAATCGCGGTTAATAGTGAAATCAGTTAATCGCCGCATCTCTAGCCTTCATTGATGCTCCACAGACTTCTACCCAACAGTCTATGTGGCATTACTTCACTGAAGTGTGGACTTGGAGAAGGACTTGAGGGATTTAGGAAGTCATTGGAGACAGCGTTTGACATAACGGCTGCAGGACACACGTGAATTTGACCACCCTAATTTGAGCAAAAAAAGAAAAACGTCTGATACCAGTCAGATTTCATGTTTTTTTTTGTTATTGCAGGGGTGCCCAATCCTGCTCCTGGAGGGCCAATGTCATGCAGGAGTTTAGCTCTAACATGCTTGCCATGAAGTTTCTAGTAATCCTGAAGACCTTGATTAACTGGTTCAGTTGTGTTAATTAGGATTAGAAGTAAACTCTGCCATATAGTGGCCCTTGGGAAGAAGAATTTGACATCCCTGTTTTATCGCAAAATAAACATGGCAGGCAAGTTCTTGAGATTTTGATTTTACCCATTCAAGTAGACTGGAGCTGTACTTGCATGATTGAGTAGATTTTTTCAAGATTGCCACCAAGTAAATAGACTTGCTTTAGAAAGGATTTGTCATGTCATCCAAGCTCAACCAAGTTTCAAAACTACTTTGATCTGAATCGAAACCGTGAACTTAGTCTTGAGTGCAGCAAAGACAGAGAGATTGTTTGTTCATCATAATAAAAGAGAAACGAGAGTGGCTGCACTTAAATACCAGAAAGGGCTGGGACACCTCAGAACACGTCCCATTTCTAGGGTGGTGGGAAAGTCAATGCCGAGTGTTGGGTTTCGTGGGAAAATCTTGACCTCCTACTGAACCCACTGGCCTCCAGAGGAATCTAGACCCTTTCGTATTGCTCTTTAAAAAACACTCCAATTGAGTCACTCCATCATATCGCAAGCAGTGTATCCTCCCCCATTTCTGATGTTCCAGCCTCAGCATCTGTTCTCATCCTGTTTATCAAATCCATATAAGGTCAAAACTCTGCTGTCTCTTTCCTCTGGTGAGTCTGGGAGCATTTGCTCTGGCCTGGAACTCTCAGAAGGCAGCATCTGTTTGTGATTGCTTGAGCCTGATTGGTGCCCTGCACTCCAGCTGTCTGAACACATTCAGGTGTTGGTTGACTAGGACTTGAAGAGGCAAAAAACAACATTGAGTGCATGAGTGTGATTAATGTGACAAGGCCCAATGATCCATAGTCATGCAGGTTATCTAATGAACTGCATAAGAAGCTGAACTGGTCAGGTAGGTAGCACAGTTCCACTCGAATGGCGAACTTTGATCAATAAAAAAAGGTTTCCAATTCCTGGTCCAAGTTAAGGACAAGAAATCAGACCCCAGAAGCCTCCTTCATGGCTTCTCTACATCACATTTGGCTGCAAGACAGTGGAAGATAATGATGGCTGGAGATATAGGGTTGAAGGTAAGGGAAGTAAGAGAGAGCAAGACTAATATAGAGTAGGAATGTCACGGTGAGAAAACTTTCAGAGCAGAGCATTCGCTTTCAGTTTATAATTGTAGCGCCCGTTGTCCAACTGAACCATACATTCAGTATTTATTTCTATAAAAAACCAAAACGACAATGAGGGCAGTGCCACGGTGGGCAAGGAATGTAATCGGTACACCTAATATATAGATAATGGTAGATTAAGCAAAGACCAGAGGATCAGTATCAGAAGTTAAAGGTCAGCTAAAGAGGCCATACCTGAACAGTCTTCTTGATCCTCTGAGATGGGCCAGGGTAGTCTTTGGAGTACAGGTCTGTCAGAAAGAGGGAATTGATGAGCGTGGATTTGCCCAGTCCAGACTCACCTAGAAAAGGGCAAAAAAATAAATAATTAGTTGCCATGCTCAACTGGTGCCATGAAATGCGCTAATATAAGCAAAAAGTGAGAGAGGGATGAAATGCCACATGCAAGAGACATCCATACTTAAAAACAGGAGGTGATGATTATAAGATTCTCCACAGATCCTCCCAAGCTTTCTCACATTCATCCACCCACACAGAAACACACAATTAGTTTGTTGTTTTTGAGCCAACCAATGGCACATGTGGGACCCTGGCCAGAAATTCAATAGTTTCTTCTTGAGGACAGAAATCGAAAGACAGCGGATTTCATGGGTATATTGGGAAAATGTTGTGGACAAAAAGGAAGAGTGAGAGAGAGAGAAAGCTCTTTTATTCTGAGGGAATAAAACATTGCTTGCTCCATTCTTTCTAGACAATTCCACACTTCTCTTTACAACTAATAAGCAAGAGGCGGTGTCATTTTTGAACATCTCTTGAGTTGGGGGAAGGGAACACTCGGGCTCCTCTGGCAGAGCGGACCACCAATGCATAACTGAAGTGTACACCATCTTCACCCACTCAAATACACATTCTCACTCAACATTTTTGACACAAGCTTGATCCTAGGCTTCAAGGGGGTGTTGAAATCTCCTTCTCTCAATAAACAATCTTCCCACAGACAGTCCTCAGCGCCTGAGCTTCCAATTCCTATCTTATTCATTTACCACATGGGAGAGCAAACAGGCCTGAAAATGCCAGTCTAATTGCTGATAATGTCACAAACATGGACTACACATTGCATTCACCTTCTGTAAGATGATTCATTTGACAAAAAAATTAGACAATTCATACACTTTTTTTATGCTTCTAAATAAATAACACTTTTGACAATCAGCTAATCACAGGAGCTTGATTGTATGCATTAAGAAATACTATTAATCATAGTTTTGTTGTAAATTAATCGTATATTTGTTGTGTTTAAGCTTATAACGTAATGCAATTTGGAAAGTAACAAAATGCAGTTAAATTGGACCCAGATGACCCAATGCCCTCAGATATCAGTTGATATCAGTCCTAACCTTCAACCCTGACCCCCTCATTTGGACCCTCTCCCTCTTTTTGCCAAAGCAGGAGCAGTTCCCAGTGCGTCCTATGGAGCCGAAACATCTGCACAGACACACTTAAAGATTCTCTGTGCTATGCCAGAGATAACACACAGACACCAAACCCACCCTCTCCTGTTAAGTAAATTTACTCCTCCATGCCCCAGGCTACGTGGACTTACCTAAACAAGACAGAGTGACTGGACTGTGAGAGCATCTATGTGTATGTGTTTGTGGGGGTGGGAGGACATCAGAGACCAGTGGAAGAGAAGTAAAGGGGGAGGAAGAAAGACAGATAAAGAGAGACAGAGTGTTGTTTTATCGGTCTGCACTTACGCTGGCATTTTAATGGAAGCCATGTACCAACACACAATAAAGACCAATGGGAAAAAGCATCCTCTCTTCTCTTCTGCTAATATATGCAGTTAGATAAAGCCAAAAACAAAGACAAAAATATATTTTGTGACCATTTAGATCATAAAACAACTTTTCATAAGAATACTAATAATGTTTTTTTTTTAAACTATTATTATTTTAATTATTGTAGTTTACTTTTGATTACATAACCACATAAAATGTTTGTGAAAACATACCAAAAATGTATTACATATTGAATTGCTCTAACCATTTCCATGCTTTAACGGGTGAGAATGAGTAGATTAGCCAGCGTCTCCAGCTCCAGCTAGCTCTAAAGCCCTGTTTCTCCCTCTCTTTCCCTTTCACCCCCTCAGGGTAAAGCCAGAACCAATTAGCCTCATCCCCTCTTTTAATTAAATATCGGTCCACATGATCTCTGAAAATGAGACACTTCAGTCACACAGCAAGGATCCAGGTCTAGTTCACAGTTGGCTGACCTTTATCAGACCCATGGATGAATGGAGTGAACTCACCTCCCCTTCTCATTTTGGTCCCTCTATCATCTGACTTTTACTACTACAGCACATGTGCCTCTCCAGCAGGGACAAACAGAGACCTGGAAAAACCATTAAATGAGGAAAAGGGTCTATAGTTGTGCTAATAGACTGGCACAACCACATGCGGATAAACAGACCCTATTTCCACTGGCTTTACATTGAACTAGACCCAGACAGGCTACCAGGGGAACAGACATTTCCGAATTAAAAGCGCATGCTAGCATCACTTCCTGACCCAGTTTGACACGGTTAGCGCTTAGCTTAAAAAAGTGGGGCGAATGGTGTTCCAAAAGCATTTGAATAACCAGTGTTTTGTGCAGTATGCTAATATAGCATGTCCAGCACCATCATAATGTTTGATTTTATTACAGATTTACATATCAAAAACATAATTAAAAATATTTTAGATAGTTTAGCTTGCATTGCTAGTGGTGTCAAATTAGCATTACATGACATAAACCTCAAACACATTGCACCTTTTTAATGAAAAAAAAATTACCCTATACCTTTACATTTAAAAAGATTCACTCAAAAATAAAAAGTTGTAATTTTCTACTCTCCCTCATCTCATCTCATCTCAAAAATGTCTTTCATCGAATGAAATAAAATATAATTAGATGAGAAATAACTAATATAACTAAAACTTTAAAAAAATAAACATTAAATAGAAATATTTAAAAAATAAAACTAATAATAAACAAAAGCAAATAAAATTAAACTAAAATTAAATTTAAATTAAATAAATAAGAAACATGACAAATAAAACAATTCCAATTATGAATAAATAAATACTATAATAGTATATTAAAAAAATACTAATGAACACAGTCAAAACTGTATTACTTTCTTCTGTGGAACATGAAATAAGGTATTTCGAGAAATGTATTTTTTGTTCATACAATGGAAGTCAATGGGCTGCAATGTTGTTTGGATCCCAACGTTCTTCAAAATATCTTCTTTTGTGTTCAACAGAAAAAAGAAAGTCATACACGTTTGGGGCAATATAAGCTAATGATGACAGATTATTAATTTTTTGATTAACCTTTAAAAAGGACTTTTAAAAAATGTGTGACGATCCATCATCAATCAATCATAAACGCCCTATTCAGGGCCTATTTTTAAAATGTATTTTCTACTTATTACTACTACCCTGAATGGATGGGTAGTTTGGAGGACTGGGACAAATGGACACATTTTCTAGGAGATTCCACACATTCTTCTTGACTTTCATCTATTTACCTCTTCCTGTCATCATGCTATGGGCCAGAAAGCACCCCAGGGCCCATTACTGGGCTCAGATATCCTGACAATCCTCCACCTCCACCCCTTTCCACTGCCCTGCCCCCATCTAATCCCAGCTATCCCTTTTCTTCCTCACTCTTTTTCCCCTCATAAAAGGGGCTCTAGTACCACTGCCATACAGTTGCTTAACTCTTTAACAAACAGATAGCTGACAGAGAGCGAAAGAGAGGCCCACTACCTCAACAGATAAACAGAGAACAATGGGCAAACTATGATCATTTAAACAAATTACAATAAACTAGAGCTTTGGAAAACCCTCCGATCAAGTATTTACTACAGTTACTGATTTTAAAGGATGTGAGAATGCAAGTTTGATAGTAAGTGTGTGTTTAACTGGTTTGCAGAGAGGGGCTCCTGTAGTGATAAGATCCATTGTTCGGCAACAAAGGTCAGAGTTCATCTCCGAACAGCCTGAGATAACAATCAGCAATGCTCTGTAAAAACTCCCATGGACACACACACACAAAAGTCACTTCAAATAGGAGAATCAATCTGTCCTACATAGAAAATAAGATCTATGAGGTGGCACGTGTGATGTTACACACTGCACGTGCGCAATCAACATACACACTCTATATCATGTGTCAAACTCCGCTCCTGGAGGGCCAGCTCCAAAATATCTGCCTTGAAGTTTCCAGAAGACCTTGATTAGCTTCTTCAAGTGTGTTTAATTAGGGTTGGAGCTAAACTCTGCAGGACAGTGGCCCTCTAGGAACTGAGTTTGAAACCTTTTTTTAATTATATGTCAGCAAAAACACACAACGCTAGACAGGTAGTGAACACATCTAGTTAACATTTATACTAATATTTGGCTGAATGTTGTAAGGATATGTAACAGAACAAAGCTTTTAAACAGCATAAAAATAATATCAAAAAGATATAGGTCCTGCCTGTTGTTGATTAATACCAGCTGTAATTATGTACTGTACGTAGTCATGTCGCCGGACATTGAGTAATCACTGTCCCAATGTGTAGTGAACCAGGGTCCTTACCAGTGGATTCGTATATAATGATTTACAAACCTGGGAGCTATAGGGAGCTGACTGAGTTGAGCTCATGGTTCTCAACCCTGGTCCTGGTGCCCCTAAAGTCTCCTTTATCAAAACTGATTCAGGTCATCAACTCATTAGTAGAAACTCCAAGACCTGAAATGGGACCACTGGTCTACATCTGGATAAATTTGAAAATGCATCCTTTACTCTATATTTTAGTTTTCCGTCTACACGGAGAATGCATACTTTTTACAGCGAAAATTGAGCTTTGAAGATGCTCTCCCAAGTGGATGAATTTTAAAACGCCATATTTGCATTGTAGTGTGGATTGTGAAAAAATAAGTCTTTGAAAATGAGGCATATTTAGTCATGTGACGTATATTGTGCCCATAGATATGTTTATATTGGCATGTGCCTGTGTTACATTCCAGCAAAGATGACAGAAAATATACTCGCAATTGCTCTCCTGTGGTAAAACATGAGGCACATTGAGTTTTAGACCATATGTGAAAAAGTGATTGAGTGCGACCTGGACACACCAGTAAATTGTGGTATATTCTGCTAATAATATCATCATTCTAGTAGAATAGTGTGAAAATGTTATTATGTCTGGTCTCTTGGTATCATCTCAGTTATGTTTTATGCACAGACAGTACGTTTTTCTGAAGTTTCAGTGTAGACAAGAAACCTTTGGAAAAAGCTTAAACGCTATTGTGGATGAAAAGTGTTTTGAAAAGAAAACAACATCATCAAATATATCCAGATTAATGAAGATGTAGCCTCATATGGCGGAAGCGAGTTAGACGTTCCCCAACGGCAATGTGAGATCCTACATTCACAGCTGGGTTGCTTGCATTGCATCTTCTGCCTTAAGCTATGGACTATGTTTCTGAAATGTGCAGAAACTGTTCTGAACCTGTAATATTGCACACACAGCCTTAATAAAAGAGTAAGAACTCCGTCAACTGTTAGAATATAAATTCTCCAAATGGCTTGTTCTCATTCATATTAGTCTTCACATAAATAAAAACGTTGAGATACACGTCACTTTCCACATGATATTAACAGGCTTGAGTCACAACTAAGCCTGTTTGATTCAACAACATTGTTTTGCAATGATTCAGAATGATTCATAAACATGCTGAAGAGAACAGCAACTAAAGGGACGACTGAACAGACTGGGATACAGATTTGGCAGATTTTACAAATGAAAACTAAAAATCTCTAGTAAATTAAAGTTAAACTTAAATTCATTTTTTTATATTTTGGCTAAGAAATGAATATGAAACTATTGCAGTATTATATGTCGTAAATTGAGAGTAAATATGGTTAAATTCAGTCAAATTAATTAATAATACTTTTATTCAGCAAGGGCACATTAAATGTATGAAAAGTGAGATTAATAATATTACAAAAAATGTGGAATTCAAATAAATCCTGTCAAAGGATATATATAGATATATTTAATACTCATAATAATTAACAAAGAGGACTGCACTGGAAATAGAACAGCAAAATCTTAACCACTTATATCTTTTATACTGCCAAGCCCAAGTCCCTGATTGTTTGTTACTGAAACCCCATCTAAACAAACGTGTGGGGGACAGCTCTAGCCCGGCGCTAGAGGTGTTAAGCGCGAGAAGATGGGCATAATGGTGTTACTCGCCTTCATACACTCATAGCTTTTGAGGGTTAAGAACAAGTCTGATGAAAACAGAACAAACTCAAAATATTCCCATATTTGACTTGAATGAAACTTTAAAAGAAAGTTTGTTTGAAAACCCAAAGATATGCCAGTGTTTGTTTGTGCATTTGCAGAAGCATTTGCATGTGTTGGCTAAGACTGTCTGACAGCTTAGCTCCATGACAGGTTGTTAGATGACCTGTTGGCGGAGAGTGGAAGCTTTGGCTTCATAATCCAGGGATTAAATATCCTCCATGTGTGTGTCCGTATTTCAGCCAGGGACCTTTTAAACGGACCTACAGCATAGTAATGTACGAGAAAAGCAGCAGCTCCTAGCGGTAGCTATGCTAACGCGGCCGCATTAGACAAATTGCTGCCGTGTTGTTGAAAATATCTGTGGATGACATGGAATTCAACAACATGTCATGTCTGAAGACTTCAGCTACCGATTGGAAAAATCATCACTTTAAAACATCTCAAGTTTTGTCCAAACACAGCTGTCGGAGTTGTTGTTGTAAAGGAATGCAAACTGCGCAATTAACGAAAACATGTGCGAATTTGTTACTATTTTTTTCTATTCGTTGCTTGTACAGGTGTGAATTCTCCTACACAGCTTGAAAATGGGCTATTAAAAGAGACTTTGTACAAAGAAAACCATATTTTAAACAAGACTAGAAACTGCAAGGCCTGCTTTACCACCTCCAACACGCCTTCGATAACTCAATCTGAAAAACGAACCTCGACAACTCTTCACATTTTCCAACGCTTTCTCCCCGAAGAAACATTTTGCCAGCTGGTGTGAGAGGGAAAGCTCAAGAAAGGAAATGCTTGTGGAAAAAAACACAAGGGAGAGAGCGAGAGAAAAGACAGGAAACAGATTTTTTCCTCCCTGAAATTTTGGAGGGAAAACTGGAGTCCACAGCCAAAGCCCTGTAGTGTCTGTCAGGATGAGTGACAAGAGAACAAGACGACAGTTTTGTTCTTTAAAAGGCCATTGGACGTCCCAAAGGACAGTTTTAAGAAAACCCAGCAAGCCCCTATTACATGTCTTAGACACTGACTACATTACAGCAAATTTCAGCCCAGTCTGAGGAAGATGTATGTTATAGAGAGAATTTGTGGAGGTGGAATCTTGCTTCTGAGGTCAAATGTGGCAGGAATACAGTTTAATATTAGTGAATGCACAACACTTTAAAAGAAAGACAATATTAATACTCACTAGATTTGCAGTGCTATTATTTAGAGTCAAATACAGTACCATTCAAATGTTTTGAGTCAGTAACCTTTTTATTTTAAAGAAATTAGGTAATACTTTTATTCAGCAAGGATGAATCATATTAATAAAGTGACAGTAAAGACATTTACATGTTTCAAAAGATTTACATTTCAAATAACTGCTGTTTCTTTCCATAAATGCTGAACTTTCTATTTATCAAAGAATCCTGAAAAACTAAATATATTGCATTTTACATAGAAATATTGCACAACTGTTTTTAAACATTGATAATAATAATAAATGTTTCTTGAGCAGCAAATCAGCATATTAGAATGATTTCTGAAAAATAATGTGATCATACTGAAAATTCAGCTTCGCCATTACAGGAATAAATTAATTTTTTTAATATATTAAAATAGAAAAAAAGTTATTTTAAAGTGTAATATTTCACAACATTACTTTTTTTTTTATAGTATTTTTTTGATCAAATAAATGCAGCCTTGGTTAGATTAATCTTAAAAACTTTAAAAAATCTTACCGACCACAAACTTTTCAATGGTACTGTATACAGTATGTGAAATATATGACCAATCAGTATCAGTGCTGCAAATATGTAAAAGATAAGACTAAACCCTATTCAGTGTGCAAATATATGTAAATATAAAAACCAACTGCAATTCCATATGCAAATATTGTTGGTCACAGAATTCTGAATATTCTATACATTTTCAAACTATTTCTTAAAGCAAAAACACAATGCAAATCCCAATGGACCCTGAGATTTTCTACAAAAGAGTTTGAATAAAAGTTTAATACTATAGATGAGGTCACATTTACCGGGCTACTCGGCAAGATTTCATGGACAATTTCTTTTCAATTGGAACCAACATGTTCGGGAGCTTTACGTAATGGCGGAAAGGTTTTTTGCAGATTTTGCTTGTGTTCAAGTTGGTTATTTGAAGTTCCCCTGTAGTCAATCATTTTAAACTTTAATCTTGATCACCAAAATACATATTTAAGCGTTTTTTCCTTGGAAAAAATGTCTTCATGCCTTAAAATAGCTTGAATGTAACTCTATACCCTTGCCTCATTTAGTATATGGGGTTCTATGAATATGCAAATTAGCCCTGCCTCCACTCACTCGCACCAGCTCAGAGATCCACTCGTTGATGATCACATGTTTGTGACGTCAGAAACACCAGCAATTCCAAACCGCGTTTTTGAGACTCTTTGGTTCACTGCAGTTTTAAGGAGAAAATACTCAACAATGGTGTTGACTTATGAATTTGCACAAGGTTTGTCTTAAAGAATATTAATACCACATACTGTAGACATATAAACAACATTAAATCCTTGATTTACACCACAGGGGGACTTTAAACTTAGGCTGGTCCTACCAGACTCTTGTACATGTCATTTGTACAGAGAGTCTGGCCACTCTCTATTGACAAGCGTTAACTTTCTTGAAGGCAGGAACTCTGTTGAAGTTTAAAACTATTGGATCTGCCCAGAGCCACTCTGGATCTGCCTTAACCAATCGCTTACTTTTGGTCATGACGTAACCCTACAACTCAAACTAGCGCACGACCTCAACGTCATTGTTCTCAGCCACTCCCTCTGTTCGGACCAGTAAGAATTTGGAAGGAGAAAACCCACGAATATACCGCAAACCCAGACGGAGTCCTGAAGGAAAATGAAAATTGAGTGGAAGTACGTAGGAAGTACGTAAACTTGCCGTGCTAACCAACAGAAAGTTACTTGGTTTGAAAGTGACTGTAATTCGTAGTTTTGGCCAACCAATAAGCGGGCAACATTTAGGTAGCCCCGCCCTCACTGAAATATTATTGGACTCCTCATACATATTAAAAAAGAACAAATTATATGACAAACATCACGAAGACAATTGTAAAGATTTTAAGAAAAACTATTAAAATATATGATTTCACAAGTAAACAGACAAATTGCTTGCTGCTGGAAATTCATCAGCGTAAGGAATCTTTTGTCTTACAAATATACACAAATATATTTAAAATAAATATTCTTAATAGAGGCCACAGACGATAATGAAGGCAACACACCTAGTTCTCTACAAAGACTAGTGCGGCTTGTCTCCTGATACCAGTACAAGCATCTCAATTGGCCGGCGGTTTACCAAACAGGAAACCCCAAACTAGCCTTTAAACAGAGGTAGGGAATGAGTGAGAGACAAAGACACAGAATGAGTAACAACTTGGAATAGAGGAAGAGAGAACTGAAGAGATTATTTTGCACCAGAACTGGGAAGCAAGCGCTAACAGACACACACACACCCTGTTACTATGGTGAGGCGCTCCACCACAGTTATGTCACCGAGATCCATATTTCCAATTTAGCTTTGGTCACAGCATTCAAACCACAGAGAGAGCGTGTGATAATGACAATAGTATTGATCATCCAAACACTCGTCATCTATCTACTCTTTATGTGGGAATAAAGTAATTAGTTCATCAGCAAATAAATATCTTTCATCCAAAAATACAGATTATTCGCTTAAAGTATAAAACAAAAAGCTTATTTTATGTGTCATTCTACAAAACAAGTGCCATTTGTGGTTCTCATGTATGCATGCATGTGAAAGAACTTAAACATGAGCTTAAACCTCATCTTTTTTGTTTTCATCTTTTGATGAACAACCCTGTTACCATGATTATATAGTAAATAATAGATAACTTCTATAAAACTTCTGCGGTCATTTTCTCAGTAATATACATTATACTAATTTTACAACCTTAAACACAAGACTTGCAATGTCAAATTTAACTAAGTCCGTCAACCCTGTTAGTGTTTCCTGAACGACCATTTCCTGAACATTTCCTAAATGTTTCCTGAAGGCATAATTACAGTAAACAATATTAATATAGCCGGAAATGGCGCAATGTTATGGAGTCCGACACATGACATGGACAAAAAATATATATATCGTGGGCATATTCGTTCACTCGTTTTAGTTAAATCGTGGCCATGCCCAGATTCATTCCCTTGCATTGATTTAACTGAAGCAAGGAATTAGTAGTATTAGTAAGTCGTGGGAACGAATTGTTAATTTGTGGACATATTTTTGGCTCCATACGATGCAATTGATTAAACTTTTTATCTGATATACTGTCTAAAATCGTACAAATATACACTCAGCCAAAAAAAAAAAAAATCACTTTATCAAACTGGAACAGGCACCCATTTCACAGAATGCAATCTCAAAGGTGAGCAAAAGAATTTTGCGACTTACCGACAACCATGAGTGTGAACTCAAATCCCCTCTTCACGGACTTCCTGTACACCTGGTTGGGGAGGTTGGCGAAGCCGACATAACCCTCCAGATTCCTCTGCTGGAAGAAAACACAGCTTTACTCCACATTCCACTGATTAAAGAGCAGACCGGCTCCTCCATTACTGTTATCCCTCTCAAAACAGAGCTCAAGAAGACTTCAGACGAAAGATATTAAAGGCTATGCTAATATTAACATTAGTTACAGTGGATAATGCCTTAGCACAGTCAAACTCTTAAACTAACATGCAGGGATACCACAACAAAGGAGAACATGGAGTTTTGCTAATTTGAGGATGAGTAAACATATCTGCGTTAAGCTTGCCTAATCACAACTTTTGGAAACCAAGAGGCTGGGGAAAGGGGAGGACACATGGGATCTCGTGACAAACGTCTGTTTCACATGCTCATTTACGCTTCGTATCAAATCCATCATGAACTCAATGTCGTCATGGAGGCAGTGAATTTCGCTCCAGATCACAGCCAGCGCCTTGTCCAGATGCAAGTTCTCCTTCACAAGCTTCTCCATCGCTTTCTCTCCGTCGCTTTCCTGCTCTTGTAATCTCATGCTCTCGGAAGCACAGCGCTGAAGCACACGCTAGGCGAGGCAAACACAATTGATCGCTCTGCTTTGGCTCGGCTGAGCTTCTCATGCATGGTAGGCCAATGGAAAACTAACTAGTAGGGGCCATGCTGATCATTTAGAGAGAGGCAGATAGTTTGAACGGGGAGGGCTACGATCACCAGGGAGAGTTAACCTTTTTGGCTGAATGAATGACCATGGCCACAAATTTATTTATCAGAACTAAGCCATTAGACTCTTTGGGAAACAGTGCATGACATGGTTCGTGTAAAAATGAAAATTTAACTTTTTTCATCATTCTTGAAAGAAACAACATCATTAGGGATGCTTGTTACGTCAGTACCATATTGGTCATTGGTCGGTACTGTTGTTATTTCCCCCTTTTTTTACATTTAGATTAACTGTGTAATCACTTGATGCTCAATCATTAAAAACGCTAATAATTTAATAACCCTGTTAAATACAATATTCAGCAAAATATTAATTTTTCAGTTTGTATATTTTCATTTAAACTAAATATATTATATTATTATATAAAAGAGCAGGTTGGCCAATGACCGATATAAGGCTGATAAATATGACACTATTTAATATTACACTATTACACTATTTAATTGCAATAACATGCATTACAAAAAATACAATGAAGATTTACTTTACATATTTACTCATTTAGAAATAATTAATTGTAAAATGAACTAATATAAAAAGTAAATCTATAAAATAAACAGATTTATGTTTTAGCAAACATAAATCTTGTATCTCTAACCCGATTATAGTATTTTTCATAAATAAAGAAATAGTTTAAAAACATGAATAAAAAGAAAGTAAACACTGTAACCAATAGTGCACTCGGTAAACTGGTAAAATTGTGCGCACTGGGTATCATATTTTCTCACATAAAGATAAGGTAACAGTTATTTTATACAGTACACAGTGATTATGACATGGATATAGCACAAGCATAGTTTGAAATCAAGGGCTGCGTTGGAAATCGCATACGCACGAGTAGGTACAAAATAGGTAGCACTATTTTGAATAAGCATTTACTTCGCAACCGCTAAAAAAGTATGTTTTATAGTATGAATCTGTGTAGTTTGAATGTAATCTGGATGTATTACATTCGCCATGCTGTCATTATCATGCATCGCTTCACTGCCATTCATAAATCCTATCCTGTGGCCTCATGGGATAGTAAGTGTCCTCGTATGTACACTTCAGAATCTTGCCTGAAGTAGTAGGTCATCCGAGTACTTTTTAGTAGAGAAGGCGTTCAGGTTATAGCGTTCTTAGTGTTGTCAAAATAAGAGTCCTGTCAATGTCACAATAAAAGCTGCTTCTGATACTTTATAGTAGCAATTTAGAGGTCATCAGCCGTAACATAATTATCAGAAAATAATCAAATATGCATAAGTAAATAATCATCAGCCGTAATTTTAATATCGGTGAAAAATCATACAGCTTTGGAATGACATGCATAGACAAATGATGACATAATTGTTTTGTGTGAACAATCCCTTTAAAAGAACAATGTATCAAAATGGATTTGATACGAAACCTCAAACAGTTTATGGACACTCGCATCCCAAAACGCGACAGCATCTTCTTCAAATCTATATAATTCATACACCAGTCTATAAATAGCCATGCGCTGTGAACAGCTCAGGGCATTTTCCATGCTTTCGCTCTTGAAGCGCTCTTACGTAACTGTAAGATTGATGTCATGCCCCAACATGGCAAACAATACAACATCTGACCAGAAGAGAGAATCTAATCATTGATTATTGAACCCCTATCCATGTTGGTATCCACATTAGATTGAAGGATGCATATCATTATAGAACCTCTATCCATGTTAGTGTCCACATTAGATTGAAGGATGCATATAGCGTAGGTGGGAAAAAAGTGTGGGTGTTCACAAGCTTAATATTCAGAATAGGTTCATTTGTGCAATTCATTCATCCTTTGAAGGATGTATAACATGATATGAGGACCCTAAATATAGTGGGCCCAAAAAGCACTTGGAGTATTAAAATGTATAAACGTCAAAGCACTAGATAACAAAATACCAAACATATCACCTGGCATCTCCAAACTAGGCCTTTTCTCGTAACTAACTTCACTTTCCTGAGCACTTATTTTTACACAAATGGCCCCATGTTGATTTTAAGTGGATTTATGAAGTCAGTTTTCTTCAAGTTCACACAGAAAGGATCATGTATATGCCAGTGACAGTTTTTGGCTGCTCTAGTCTTCTCTCTCTCTAACCCTATTGAAATGCATCTCCACTCACTGCTCTCCACAAGGGAGCTGGGCATCACACTTAGAGCCTGTCATTCTCATTTGCTTCTCCAAACAGCTATTAACACACATCAGCCCAACTATTTACTCAACAAAAAAAAACCCCACATTTGTATGCATTTGGAATCACAATCGTATGTCTTGAGGTCAATGAACATATGTATGGTCTGACACAACAGCAATTTAGGTTCACTTTTAAAATTGGTGATTCACAACTTCACAAATGCCTACAGCATGGTATGGCAATATGGAAATTGTTTTTGACCTGATCATGTTATGAGATATTGTACCATGTTCTGAAAATGTAGATTTTGATTAGTTTGTTTCTTAGCATGGTTTGGATGAAAGTACAATGTTTCACTGCATGAGCTAAAGTGCATGTGGCATAATTTACTTTAACAATAATACACAAGAACCAGTGAGCTTTTGATCAAGGAAACCCAGATTATGGTAAGCTATTTGAACATTTAATTCTATAAAACAAATAGCATCTGTTTTTTTGTTTTGTTTTTCACACTAATAGTACTTATTTTTAATTAACTAAAAGTAATCTAATAGTGACTACAATTGTTTTCATAGATATAATATTATCATTCCTTTACCTTATTAAATATTTGCCATTGAATTCTATGGGGATTTGTGGTAGACATCAACAATTCGCTGCCAACTAGTAAGTATTCCAATTGTTGTTGTGGAATCAACAATCACATTTTTACTAGTACTACTAATTGTTGATACATTAACAAAAAATCACCACGGATTTGTTACCTGTAACAAAGAAATTTTTTGTCACTATTTGTATAGTGATAAACAGTAAATGAATAAAATGTTATATGTAATGATAGAGTAGCCTACTAGTTACTAATTGAATAACATTGGCAAATGTATGAGTGTCCATTGAATAGTTATTGGTGAAATTAATTGTATCAAAAATAGATGCAGTTAGTTTAAGTAGCCTAATAAATGTGAATACGGCTTGCCATAACAGACAGATGATTAAGGGACAGTCACACTAGGAATCAATTGGCCCACCACCATGCAATTCCACGAATCAATGAAACAGATGTGGTTTAAATGTATTTTCTGGACAGATTTAGATAAATGTATGAATATTGTACTCACTGCAACGCTGGAAACAGCTGAGTCGGGTCTCTCGATCATCGTCCTGTGACAACACCCACTCTGAATCCCAATAGATCAGGCATAAAAAGATGAGTCGACTCAGAAACGGTCGAGTGCAGAAGCGATGATGAACCCTTACGGCTGCTTCTGAATTGGATTAAATAAATGGATTTTTATTGGAGGTAAACGTGCACAGGACAATAAACAAGCATGCGAGCATCGGCCGGGGAAAAAATTTTACAATGCTGCGAGCATGAAAGGCGATTGTCCTCCTCCTAGAGAATTCAACCCCTATTGGTCAGCGACTGGCCGCTTGTAGTGATGTCATAGAATTCCGCCCACTCTCGCATTTCATTGGCTCACTGGATTGTACAATGAATTGTGGTATTTGTAGTGGCAGGCACGTGGACGCAGGAAAAAGATGCGACAGATGTAGTATGCGCAATACTTCAAAACAAATGAAAAGATTTTGAATAGAAATTATGTCACCATCCAGATCTCATACAGGAAAAGAAAAAATGGGAAATACTTTTAATTTTCTACAGATACGGGAGAGCGTATTATGAGGCGTTTATGATCTGTAATAATGTAGGCTACATGTGCCCTCTAGTGAAATATTTTAATAGCCTAGTTAGTAGTTGTGATGTATCCCAATTAATAATATTATTGATTATAGGATATTATATTGCCTTTAGAAAATGAATGATGAAATGTTTGATAACCTTTGTTCATAAAATAGACATAAAATCAAATTAAAAGATATTTGCAGGATGTTTTTTAGGAAGTTTGCTTGGAGACAACACTGGCATCAATGGAAAGAAAGAAATCCAAGTCTTTTTTCTCAAATATTTTTTTACTTAAACTGAAGCAAATATTAATTATAACTGCAACTTGTTTTACCTAAACTGTTAAGTAGGCCTAAATAATATAGTAAAAATAGGTAGACAACAAAAATGAATTAAATCTTAAATGATAAACACTAGGCATATGCAATATTCTTTAATTTAATATAAGTAATAACAATAATAGCCTACAGCTCATATAAAGTTTACTTCGGACCAGTAAGGTTTATTATTGACAAATAATGAGATCAACACATTTGAATAACATTCATTACAATAATAACACTCTGAAATGTTACAATATCATTTATTTTTTCTGTGTAGATGTAAAACATTTCTGTCCCAGTTATGTTCACTTAGTTTCAGTTTTCATGGACTTTTAGATAGTTTTCATTAGTCACACGTGTTCCTTTGTTTAGATTCCCGCCACTCTTTAGTTTCTATGGTTACTGTGATTAGTTAGTTTGGTTAAGATGCGTTCACCTCATTATCTTTAGGAGCCTATATAAGTTCATAGGCTCTAAAATCTAGTCAAGATTTTTCACCAGAAAAAACAGCATGTTTACTTTGTCCGGCTTTAACAGGGCAGGGCCGTGAAATATTAAATAATATATAATATTTAATCCTTGTCTCCTATATAAGTGCATTGCATTTTTTTTATGACGGTATTGAAACGGATACTTTGCTATTTTTAAGACCCCGCGGTATACCATATTACCGTATTACCGCCCAAGCCTACCTGCACCACATGTAAGTATCTTCTGTGTGAAATTGTTTTGTTTGACTGTACTTGTGTTTTTTTTAAATGTAGGCCTATCCTCTTTACCTACCTACTGTAAATCTCATTTCAATGACAGTTGAACTATAGGCCTAATGTTAAACTAGGTGCTGTAATGTGGTGAGTCTTAGAAGTAAGGGTTAAGGATCTAAATTAAACTAAGCTGCTCTTGTCCATTCATCAAAAGTGAATAGAAGCTATTAAACTTAAAAATTCACTTAAAACCATCCATACACTATATTATTTTAGAAGCCATACAAAACATAAAGGTGATGAACTGACAATTTATTCTGTTATACTCAGAAAATCTTCCCTCATGCTCTCAAATCTCATTCACATTTCTCGGATAAATACGACAAGTTTGCCGTCAAAAATGCTATGCCTTTTTATTATACCTTAATCATTGCATTTGAATATAAGACATTTTAACTCTGAATTATAACTTGAAGTTTAGTCTTTTTTTATTACAAAAAAGCTATTACATGTCTTCAGAGTCTTACAACAAACCTCATAACACTTTTTAGGATCTTTTCTTGGACATTTTTGGAGCTTAACAGAATATTTTTTATATGGTGACTGGGGCTGCATTATGCCTGATCTGCTTTAGGGTTCCCCAGACAGAAACAGACAAACAGGTTTGGAATGTCACAAGGCTGAGGAAATTATCTTAATTTCACAACTCACTTTAATAACATTACTAACCGTAAATTTTGTACTTCGCAGGGATCTTGGTATGCTGGAAGTCTGAACAGGAATACAAATCCTCCCGTAGACCTGAAAATCATTGAAGTGACTGGGCCATCCACCAGAAAAGAGGGAAAAGAAAAAGAAACCAAAGCTGCTACACCTTTTCAGTTTTGTGATTCGTAATTAGGAGAAAGGTGCAGTCACATAAAGTGAAATTTCGGTGAAATTACCTGAAGTTTCAATCATTTTCAACGAAATTGCTTATTGTGTGGATTCCAATTGAAATGACTGGAATTCACCTGTGAAAATTTGTTTAAACTACAACAAATTTTACAGCACCTTAACTTTGTTATAGGTGAAGATGTTATCTGCTTTTTGTGAGGTAATTCTAGTGAGAATACTCAACAATTTATGAGCAAAAATTGATTCCTCACACATTTAAGCTAAGCTACTGTATGGTGTACAACAGTCTTCAGTCTCGTACAGCATCCCATATTTTAACGATTCAAAAAAGCGTAATAATTGTGACCATCTGAGATTTCGGTATAGAGATAAAGGTTGGGATCATAATTTTCAGAGTTTACAGCACACTGTGAATGTATATTAGCACCGTTTGTAGTTTGCTTTTGGCATCTGATAGAGCTTTTGGACCTGGAACGTCAGTGACGTCAGACTTAACAAGCGGATTGAGACACAAATGTTTTAAAGTGAAGATACACATTTTTAATTGGGGTAGTCAAGATGTTAATGTCAACAATGTTTTACATTGATTTATTACATGGAACATATGTGTTCCCGTGCATTTTGTAGAGAAGTATTTTCTTGTATAACCTATTATTATATATAAATGGTTGATTTTTTTCATTTTGCTCGTATCTCGCTGTGATAGACTGTTGATTCTAGGAGACTTTAATATTCATATTTGCTGTCCATCTAAACCTTTGGTGAAAGAGTTTTTATGTCTTATTGAATCTTTTAATCTGTCACAATCAGTCTTTAGCCTTACTCATAAATTGGGGCACAGTTTGGATTTGGTGTTGTCACATGGTTTTCCCGTAACAAATCTGAGAGTGTTGATACTGCTATTTCAGACCATCTGCCAATTGTGTTTGAATCTGTCTGTTTTTCCCACTTCGACTCGCACTCAGTCTGTGAGTTACTCTCGTTTCATCCAACCTTCCACCGCCGGCTTATTTTCCGAGTACTATAAAGCCAACCTTGCGGATGCTGTCCCCTTCGACGAATTCAACACCGAAGAGATGGAGGTTTTTACTAAAACCTGCTCCATTTCTTTAGACTCTGTTGCTCCCCTTAAGCCCAGGAAAGCTAAGAGAAAAGGCCCCGCCCAGCCTTGTTTAAATGATTTTACTCGCTCTCTTACACAAGAGTGTCATAAGGCAGAGAGGAAGTGGAAAAGAGATACTCCAAGTTTCAATTGAATGTTTAACAGCTTAATAAGTTACCAAAAGTCAGTGAAAGAGGCCAAATCTAAATTCCTCTCAAAACTCATCACAGAAAATGCAAATTGGCCGAGAATGCTGTTTAAGATAATTGATTCAGTGCTAAAACCCTTACCAGCTCCTTCTCTTGTTCCATCTCGGAACTGCTTTGTTGAAGGTCAGCAATGACCGGTTCGCACGCAGTGCTTGTCTTGTTGGATTTAAGCGCTGCTTTTGATACAATCACTTATATCTTGTTGCATCGGTTGGAAAAAGTTGTGGGTATTCAGGGTGTCGCCTTGCAGTGGTTGGCCTCTTATCTCAAAAGCCTTGATTTTAGGCCCATTTTAGGTCCTCATATCTCTTTTTAATTTAGATTCTATCCCCGTCAGTGTTCAACCTCATGTAAGGAATCTTGGTGTTACATTGGATTCGGCACTACATTTTGAAAAACAAATCAGTTCAGTGGTAAAGGGTAGTTTCTTTCATTTGAGATCGATTGCGAGAGTAAAACAGTTTTTGTCTCCAAGACTGTAATCCACGCCTACATTACATCATGTCTGGACTACTGTAATTCCCTCTACTGTGGCCTGCCTCAAACTAAAATCTCTCACCTGCAAATTGTCCAAAATGCTGCAGCGAGACTTCCTACCGGTACAAAAAGGAGAGATCACGTTTCTCCTATTTTAGCGATTTTACATTGGCTTCCTGTTAAGTTCAGAATCGATTTTAAAATTGCTGTGTTTGTGTATAAGGCTCTATCTGTTGTTGCACCAAATTACATGTGACCTTCTGATTCCGTACACTCCCCAAATAACTCTTAGGTCTTGTAATCAGTTGCTTTTAACTGTCCCACGTTTTCGTTGTACCACCAAGGGCCTTCTCTGCTGCAGCACCTAAACTATGGAACAGTCTGCCCTTCGCTATGTGTGCTCTGCTCCTTCATTAGCCAGTTTTAAATAGTCTCTTAAATTAATTTTGTACATGAATATGAACACATCAAGTGAGTCTGACACAAGGAAATCTCTGTGCATTTTAATATTAATTTGCATAGTTAGAGCATGAAATGACAACAGGTTTAACATTCAGTATGTTGCAGTATTGATCAGGAGATGGCAAAAAGATTCATTTAATAAGAAAGGCCAGTTGAATAAAGCAATAACAGTATTATTTTGTGTAGAGTTTGCGTTTCCATTTCTGAATCTGCTGCCCCATTACAGAAACTTCTTTATCCAAGCCTCGTCTGGTTTCACACAGAATTCGGTTCTAGTTGTCATAACCCTGAAAAAGTACAGATACACTTTTTTTGTTTTGTTATTGCTAGCATATGCAAAATTATTTTTATAATTTGTCTACAATTTAAAATGAGCATATGACATTTTTTTTTCTTCTAAATTATAGCCTTTATTTTATAGTCTAATATACTTGCACAACGCCTGCAACAGGACAATGTGAACTTGTCCTCTCAACACTCACAATTTTTTTGTCCGGTATTTGGAAGTCGATAAAATCGAAGCAACACCTCTCAGGTATTGAATGAGCTGTTGATGAGATACAAATGTATATCTTTAAGTAGGCTATATATTTGTTTTAGGAGAGAACTGGACAATATTCAAACCTCTTCAAAATACATTAAATATTAATGTGTTGATAAACGTCCTTCAAAATAAAGGTCCTTAGTATTTTTTTATGTTAATTTCCAGAATCTTCAGATCAGCATATCCGTGTCTGCTTCCAGGGGCGATTTCTTCATTACGGTGATTGGACGACGCACCACCAAAGTGTGAAAGGGACTTTTTCAATCACATTCGCATTCAACCACAGAGTTACGCTGACAGTGTTGTTCTGCCTCTGGATATAGTCCAATCAGCGTCAAGTCACGTTCTGTGGAGTACCGCCTCTTTTTGGGCAATTTCACTCTGTCCTAGAATCGCCCAGAGTGTTCCAACAAAGATATTTTTTTTCGAACTGCAGGCACTGCAATGCATTCTCTATAGGTTTTTTTATTTTTATTATTATTATTATTATTATAAATTTTTTTTTATTAAAAAAATTACAGAATTTGATATCAAGTTCTTGACACATTGGCTGTCAATCACAAGAGGCTGATCAATCAGCTGCATTAGAACATCACATGACGTCACGTCATGGTGTATTTGTTAGCAGGTAAATCTGAACAGTATTAACTATTGAAATAAATGGTGTAAATGTCTGAAATATAAAAGACCCTGCTGGACAATCCAGTTTATGAAGGCAGGCCTATCTGTGTTGCAATGTTCCAAAAAAGCAGCTTGACCACATCTTATTAAAAGCTTATTGCAGCTTTTTGTGAAGTAAAAATCAGTGGAGACATGTTTGCAGTATTGGAGATGACGAAAGTACAACCCCATTATGATACCAAGTTCCACGCCATTGGCAACATTTGAAGGGTTGTGCACAATTCATAGCTATTTAAATATTACTTAAGTTTATATCTAAAGGCATTTCCTGAGGAGGGCTATCAGTGTCACTTTCCTGATGATTTTCCATCTATACATGCCCATAAACGAATGAAACTGATTTCGGCTGATCTTTGCAACAGATTCCCCCTCCAAGCTCACAATAATGTGAACTTTAATGCTGTCATGACGCTGTAAGTCGACTAGTCGCTGATTATTCATGGCCTATTAGAGGGGGCAACAGGATAAGACATTTTTGAAGTCCACTTTTTTCTTTTTAAACCGCTTATTGTACATGTAAGTTAATCGCTGTTCTAAATGGGCTGCTGCATTGTAACACACACACATACAGACAGTAGCTCACACCTCACGCGCAGATCACACACACACAGAAACATTCAGTAGCACATGTATTGTCAACACCGTTCTGTGATTAATCAATAAAATAGTTTAGAATCAGTTGTGACTAAGTTAGTCCTTGTTTGCATGTTTTTAGTCTGCAAGTCCTGAAGATGTTACAGCATTTTATTGATCCTGACAAAAATCAAATGATATATGGTTATAGCAGTTGGCTGTGAAGTCAATTACTCTTTTATGAAGAAAAGAATTATGAGTATCACTCTATAAATCGGCACAATGTACAAAAACTCACTTGTCTTTGTTGCTCCACGTCGATATATCAAACCATCTCTGACTAATGCACAGTGTTTTGTAGATTATGTCGCTGTAGTTTATCAAGTATCGAAGCAACACAACAACATTTAACGTATTAACCGATAGGGGGCACA
>FLSR01004885.1:20082427-20124873 GCA_900092035.1 Leuciscus waleckii | reverse complement strand
CTACATAAATGACCTATTTTAAATACACATTCATCTTTCCAGAGGTGAAGTATCCCTTTAACCTGATACAAAACTATTTATTTAATGTTATCCATGTTATATTTCATCTGAAATAACAATGTGGACTTTTAAATGCATCATTAGCCTAATATGAGGAGAGTGAAAGACCCGCGACTGCAGATCAACGTTCTTCTGCATTTCTCTCCGATACGATAGGAAATGAAATGAAATAAAATGTGGAGGATTTTATCTTTGAGAAGATTATTTCACAGGTCAGTTTATGTGACAGAATGGGTGTAACTAAGGGACAGCGAGCAGCCGTTAAAAACGCAATCGTATGACATGATAGTATGTCCCAAAGCTTGTCTACTCTTCTGCTACACACTCAAAAGTAAGCACCTTTTCTTCACAAAAAGACAAGGTTGCGTCCGAAAACTGATAAATGCTGCATTCGGAGGTCGCAATGTTAGTTTCACTTCCTGTCTCCTGAGATACCTTCATCTGATTGATTTTTGAAGGCAGCATAGAAGTATCCTTTGCTGCCTTTGATATCCCACAACCCTCCATTCTGTGACAGCGAGCTAGAAAAAAAAGATGGCGTCTGAAAGTTGCGGCTGGTCATCAGTTTGTGTGTAAATGTACATTTTTTGTGGGCATTATTGTCTGACTCCGGGTCGAAATGAACACTGCTACTGAGAGTTTCTGTTTTGATATTATCAGATGAGATTGTCCGGACTGAGCGCAAGCTCGTGAGGCTCCGCCCTCTAGGCCGGCAGCAGCAGCTCATTTGCATTTAAAGGGATACACACTAAAACGTTTTTCTGAGCCCCAAAAAATGACAATTTAAACATGCTGTTTAATATTATCTGTTGGGTATTTTGAGCAAAAACTTCACATAAACACTCTGAGGACATCAGAGACTTATTTTACATCTTGTGAAAAGGGGCATAATAGGTGCCCTTTAAAAGACATGAAAATATAGTTACGATGCACTGCTGGCCCGATTGTACAGGTGAATATACCGTCATGTCCGGACTCCTAAACGCGAGAGTCTAGTATCGCCGCCTGCAGCGCATGATGCTTGCTTTGTGCAAAACCATTTTGAGAGAGAGAGAGAGAGATGACGCAGCACCGCTGAACACTCACGCTGTTTGTGCAGCCCTGGTGCTGCACAAACATAGGAATTATCCGTGACGTTGCACTCTGATTGGCCGAACGCACGCGAAACACCAGCACCTGCCATTTTTAAAAAGGCTCTGTAAACAAACAGATTAGAACCTACATATTTACCCCAGAAACTAACTCTACGAACATGGAAAACAGTGATAGATGGGCCTCTTAACCTTTACGCTGAGGAGAAAATCCAACACAACTTTGAGGGGATCAAGCAAAACATGATTAGCCTATGTATTTCTGCTCAGCTAGCAACAGTGGACATCTACCACATGGCGCACGATAATAACTTTTTATTACTGTCTACTTTCTATGTATAACAGTTCTATCTAATAACGTGTTAGATGGATCATAAACTAATTAACACGGAGAGCCACTGTGTGTGGCTCTGTCTGGCGATCTCAGCACCGTCAAAATAAAGGTCCGCGCACCGTCAAATAAAAGTCACAACAACAAGCGTGGCTTAAATCAGTTGAGAGTTCCTACTGGCAGTCTGAATGCAACCAGGAAAATGTTCCTAAGGGAACCCCCATGATGGCTAGTTCCTAGAACTAAGTTTACTCCACTAATATAGTCCACTTGAAGGAGCTGATGAAAACTCGTACAAAACGGTTGTACACTCATTATTGCGGTGCATTGCGGGATTGAATGAGTGCACTCAATAACGTCCACTACAGTTTCGGACACCACTACAAATGGCTGTCCCCTCAAATAGTGCCCTATTTAAGGGTATAGGGCCATTTCGGACACAGCCATTGACTATTGCATTGCACTATGAACGGAGTAAAGTTAAGTCTCTGTTAAACTGCCACCTTGTCATTATTAGTTACCTGTAACATTACAGAATTAATTAATTAACATATTGTTAATTAGCATGACATATTGTTAACATAAAGTCAATATAGACTAAGCCTTAATACATTATCCTATTACTTTCCTGAATCCTCAGCTTCTGGTGATGTCCCCACCAATTTCAAAATCAAACCTACGCCCGTGGTGGTAGTGGATAGGTGGAGGTTTGGGTTGTGCATCTCTCTTTGGCAGGATGGGAGGAAGCACTGCTGGGATGATCATAGATTTTGAGGGTTGAAATGTTGAGGTGGGCTGGAGATTGGTGGAGTGAGATGTCGGGATGGTATTTGGGAGCTGGGTAGGGCGCAGTGAAGGTGGGTCGGTGTGGAGGGGTAAGAGCATGATTGTGGTGAGCGTTGCTTCTGTTGTCAACCCACCTCTGTTAATGAGGAGATAGGAAAAAATATCTTTAGTAAAAAAAAAAAAAAGAAGTATAAACAGCCTAATTGTGGCTACATATGTATACATTTTTCTCGTTATCCCTTTATCTGGTTTCACACAAAATTGGCTTTTAGGGGTTGCAGCCCTGAGGGAAATAAAATCACATTTGAAATGTTTGTTTAAAAGTGCTGCCATAATATACAGGTTAAAAAATATTGGGTTACACTTACTTTAAGGTGTCTTTGTTACATTGTAACTATACATTTAAGTACTAAGTCTTCTTATTACAGTTTTTCTGAATTGCTACAACACATTTCTTGAAACCATCACTCACTTTCTCACAACCTTGAACACAAAACCAAATTGTCAAACCACATTCAGAGAACCTCTCTGACTCTTCTGGCAAAATCAAACAATTGCCTCAAAACCATTTTATCTGTGCTCAAATCAAACAATGCTTTCAGATCATAAACACAGCAAGTCAATATTATAAACACTACAGATCATTCGTTAGACACTATACATAAAAAAAAATAAAAAAAATTGGAGAACACAAAATCCCAAGCATGCAGTTACAGAGAAACAGATATTCAATCTGTATATTCAGCACTTGCATACTGTGAAAATACAGTAACTCCACTGCAAAAGCAAAAAAGGTAACAGTAAAAATCTCCAAATGTGTACATTACTGTACACTCAGAAGAGTTTTGCAACTGCAAAATCAAGGTCAGTGAGAGAGATTTTATTCTGCTTCAGCATCATGTACATCATTTATGTACAGTTGGTTTGGTCACATCATTAGAAATAAGTGTAAACAATTTTGAGTCATTGTGTGTAAACGATGACAACTGTGTAGTTGTGTTTAACTCTTGCCTGCCTGTGTTTAGCGTTTTGAAACACTAGTGCATCACAGTGTGAAATGTGTGAAAATGTGTTTAGAGTTTTGCAAAAAGAGTGCATGAGATCTGCAAACAGTGTTTAACTACCTGAACTTGTAGTGAAAAAGAGTGATTGATATGACAAATTGGTTTAGGCTATTGAGAATTTGGTTCAGAGAATGGGGTTTAGTGTTTTAGCAATTCAGAAAAATGTCTCCGGTTACTATCGTAACCTCGGTTCTCTGAGAGGCGGGGACGAGACATTACGTCAGCTATGACGTATATGGGAACTCCTCCCTTCTCCACTTTCGCTGAAATCTTATTGGCTAACGCCAGCTGGGGACAGCTGGCCAATTGACGGAAGCATGCAATACTGACAGGTCAGCGGGGAGAATAAAATGCATGGGCGCGAAAATTACGTCAGAATCACGACTGAACGCTAGCACAGCTGATCAAACAGCGAGCACGGCGGCTAACGTAATGTTTCGTTCCCGCCTCTCAGGGAACCGAGGTTACGATAGTAATCAGAGACGTTCCCTTTCAAGGCGGTAACTCAACATTACGTCAGCTATGACGTATATGGGAACTGTATTAAAGCCCGCCGTGAGAGCAGTGAAGATAAGCCCTGAACGGGGTCAGTCACAGCCACACATAAGCAAGACAGTTCTAGCCAATAGCCGCGTCGCTAAGAGTACTCGCATCTGATAGGCGGAACTAGACCAATGAGACATCTGCTCCGACCCTAACAAAATTTGCATATCTTAATGCAATGAACACGAAGGCTGCACTGAATAGGGCAGACACAACACAATAAGCAATCAAGCACGAGAGTTAAACAGAGGCGACGGCGTTTGCGGTGACAACTGCATAAACCTTATAAACCATAACACAGAGTTAGCAGCCATGGTAACTACTGTATAGCTGGTTATAACAGTTCACAACACATGAATAAAACTTAACTCACCGAAAGTACATGTGACGCTACAGAGGGTACATCCAGCTTGTCAAACCTGGCGAATGTGTTCTGGGAAGACCAGCCAGCAGCAAGACATAAATCCTGGATAGACATACCTCTAGACCAGGCCCATGAGCAATTGCCCTCGTAGAATGAGCTCTGATGTTGAGGGGACAGTCTTTCCCCTGGCATTCATAAGCCAACGCAATAGCGTCCACAATGCAGTGAGAAAGTCTCTGTTTTGAAACAGCACGTCCCTTATTACATCCACCAAAGCACACGAACAGCTGGTCCGACTGACGGAAGGCGGCCGAGCGATCCACATACATCCGCAAAGCCCTAACAGGGCAAATAGGGGCTGGGCTCACGTGAGGCTGAGAAGCTAGGGGCTCGAACGGTGGTAGAGATAGAGCCCTCAAAACTGGAGCCAGATCCCACGGCGGCACGGAGGGCGGCCATTAAGGACACAATCTTCTCGCTCCCCTGAGAAATCTGATTACCAGAGCGTGCTTACCGATCGATTGCCCGTCAACCGGGGAACGAAAAGCAGCAATAGCGGCCACATACACTTTCAGCGTGGATGGCAAAGTCCCGCCATCCATTCTTTGCTCTAGAAAATGCAAAACATCCAACACGGAACAGGTCCCCGGGTCAATACCGATGTCCTGGCACCATTTTGTGAAAACTCCTCACTTCAGAGCGTAGAGGCACCTGGTAGAAGGCGCCCGCCTCCGTAAGTGTGCTCAGCACTCGTGAGTGCAGAGCGTCCTGCTCATTTAGGGTCCCCGCAGCGGCCACACATGAAGGTTCCACAGCTCGGGGCTGGGGTGCCATATCGTGCCATTCACCTGAGACAGCAGGTCCTTCCTGAGGGGGATTTGCCATGGGGGAGCCACCACTAGCTCTCTCAGGTCCGTGAACCAGGCCTGATTCGGCCAGTTTGGGGCCACGAGTATCACTGACGCCGTCTCCTCCCTGATTTTGCACAACACCATAGGCAGAATCTTCACCGGAGGGAACGCGTAAAGCCTGGCTTCCGGCCAACGCAATGTCAGAGCATCTCCCGGCAGCGGGGAGTGAGATAACGAGAAGAACGTCTGACGTGCGTGTTCTTGCTTGTGGCAAACAGATCCACTTCCGCCCTCCCGAACGATCCCAACCATTTGAACTGATCCTAGGTAAAACCTCCACTCTCCTTGAGGAATCCCGTTCCTCGAAAGCATGTCCACTCCACGGTTCAGGATACCGGGGATGTGCGCCACTCTTAAGAAGAGAAATTGTCGGTCCACCCACAACAGGAGACTCGCTGCCTGTTTGAATTGAGCTCTGGAGCGCACGTCGCCCTGGCGATTTATGTACGAGACCACAGACGTGTTGTTGGTTCGAATCAGTACATGTTGCCGCCCCAATTTCGACTGAAAGGCTTGAAGGGCTAAGGACAACGCTTCCAATTCCAAACGGTTTATGTGCCACCTTCTCTGTGACTCCAACCACAGGCCTGAGGCAGGTACGCCCAGGCACACTGCTGAAGTACCTGAAGTTGATGCGTCCGTCGAGACCACGGTGCGCTGCGTCACTATACCCAAAGGAACTCCTGTGCTGAACATATCCGGGCTGTTCCACAGTCTCAGAGTGCTGATGCAACTGTGAGTGACTGTAATGCGCTTGTGGCCCGAAGACCATACCCTGGGCGGAACTCGAGTTTTCAACCAAAACTGCAGCGGCCGCATATGCAGCAGACCCAGATGGCACACTGAAGAAGCCGCCGCCATCAGTCCCAGAAGCCTCTGAAATTCCCTCAGTGAAACAGATCTGCCCGGTCTGAAACGGCGCAGAGTCGATGAAATTGCCTCTATGCGCTCTTGAGAGAGATAGGCTCGCATCGCCATCGAGTCCAAACATACTCCCAGATATTTTATATTCCGACTCGGTAAAAATACGCTCTTCTGCATATTCACACGCAGTCCCAGCATATCCAAATGGCGAAGCAGTGTTTCCACATGACTGATTAGCACCCCTCTTGAGTGGGCTAAAATCAGCCAATCGTTCAATAATTCAAGATGCGCATTCCGCTCGATCTGAGGGGAGAAAGCGCTGCGTCCACACACTTTGAAAAGGTGCAGGGAGCCAGGGCCAGGCCGAACCCTGAATACTGATAAGCCGTGCCTTCAAAGCAAACTCAGGAAGCGTCTGTGGCGCGTCGCTATTTGAATATGAAAGTACGCATCTTTCAGATCCACTGAGGCGAACCAGTCCCCGGGCCGTATCTGTGCCAAGATCTGTTTCAGTGTTGCTTGTGAAGTGCTCGGTTGATGGGTCTCAGGTCCAGAATCGGACGGAGGATGGAGTCCTTCTTTGGCAACATGAAGTAGCGGCTTTAAAAACCCGCTTTCCTGCTCGCTCGTAGAGGCACGCTCTATGGCTCCTTTCTCGAGCAGACTGAGAACTTTCTGTCTCACAACGGGAAGGTTTTGGGGCAAAGCCAGTGACAGGACCATGCCATTGAAACGGGGAGATCTGCGTTTGAACTGGAGAGAATATCCATGCTGAATTATTCCCAGTATCCACGGTGAAATGCCCGGGATAGCCATCCACGCGTCCAGGAAGTGACACAGCGGACGCGTTAGCTCTACGGCCACCGTAGCAACTGATGGCATGTTTTGACCGGAGCCCCGTCCACGCGAGGCTAGAAGCACTTGCGGGAGGGCAACTCGCGGCGGGCATTGTGTGGTGCTGGCACTCTCGCGCCCTCGAAAGGCCCTTATAATCATGGGTTGTGGCTCTGCGCTGCTCTGAGACAGGGCGAGTGATACAGTGTTGGGTGCAAGAGGAAGAAAAAACTCTTTTTGTGAATGGATACATGTTTTTGTTGTGAACTCACACAAACAGCATTTAAACACACATAGCAATCGTCGCCCGTAGGAACATTGGGGACATGATGCATTTGAACATGGCGCTTGGGGGCGGGGCCACCAGCACGCTCTCTCTTCCTCTTTATCGGTCCGTCGGGAAGACCGCTTGGTAGCGGAGGATGGCACGCTGGCTCTCTCGCGGCGTGGGCTCCTCTTCTGACCCTGACGTTTCCTTCCAGGCCCTGACCATTGCTCTTGTTTCGGCCGAAACGAGAGTCCAGTTCGGGGCGGGGTGCCACGGCTTGCTGTCTAGCTGGCCCTTGAACCTGGCGAGGTGCAGAAAAGAGGGGACCTCGCAGATGATGCCTGGAGTGAGCGACGGGGCATCACGTGGCTCATCGCCTTGGCGCGCTTCTGCGTCTCGGAGAAACGCTCCGTGACCGACTCCACGGTGTCACCAAAGAGGCCAGAGGGAGTGACTGGAGCGTTTAAGAGTGTCTTGCGGTCCGCGTCCATCAGGTCAGCTAGGGTAAGCCATAGGTGCCTGTTAAGGACGACCATGAACCCCATGGAACGACTGATGGCTTGAGTTCAGAGCGCTTAGTAGCCATCAGCGCGAGATCAGTTGCCGGGCGGAGATCCCTGATGACATCAGTGTCAGCTGCGCCGCCTTCGAGGGATTGAAGCAGTTTTGCCTGTAACACCTGGAGTATTGCCATGGCGTGAAGAGCAGAAGCTGCCTCCCCTGCAGAAGCTGCAGTCCGAACCCAATGCAGAAGAAGATGGGCACAGGTGCGCGGCAACAGTCTCCTCGATGGGGGGCATGTGCACATACCCGTGGGCTTCCGCCACGTCCAGGTTCGCGAACATGGCCTGGGTAGCAGAGTGGGTGCTCGCTGATTGTGGGTGCGCAGCCCACGACTTCACCACGTGCTCATGCACGTCTGGAAAGAATGGGGTTCTTCTCCTCGATGCGGCCTGGCGGCGGCTCGACTGGAGGAACCACGAGTCCAGCTTACTTTTCACAGGCTCGTCAGGTGCATACCAAGCAAGGTCCAGCTCCGTGACGGCCTTGCCAAGGACCCCGACGAGCTCCTCCTGGAGGTCTGTAGGGCCCTCTTGGACGGCGCGGACCGACTGAGACGCCCAATCCTTTTCCGACACCGAGAGCGACATGGAGTCGTCTCGCTGGCGGCAGTGGGCCTCATCCCCGCTGTTGCCCGAGCCACTTCTCTTCTGGCTCTGAGGGCGCGCACTGGCAGCTCGGCGCAGTGGGCGCACGTGTCGTCCGTGAGTGCCCATGGAGTCGTCTCGCTGGCGGCAGTGGGCCTCATCCCCGCTGTTGCCCGAGCCACTTCTCTTCTGCTCGAGGGCGCGCACTGGCAGCTCGGCGCAGTGGGCGCACGTGTCGTCCGTGAGTGCTGCCTCGGCGTGGGCAAGGCCCAGGCAGGTGACACAGAACTGGTGAAGGTCGGGCGGGTCAATGGGACCCGCACAAATCTGGCATGTAGCAGCCATCGGATGCGGCGAGGAAAACAGGGGTGAGTAGTCCTCTATTGCAACTTCCATGATGACTTAGTTAAGACTTCTAGCGTGAAGAAAGAGATTCTGATGTAATTTTCGCGCCCATGCATTTTATACTGCCCGCTGACCTGTCAGTATTTGCATGCTTCGCGTCAATTGGCCAGCTGTCCCCAGCTGGCGTTAGCCCATTAGATTTCAGCGAAAGTGGAGAAGGGAGGAGTTCCCATATACGTCATAGCTGACATAATGTTGAGTTACCGCCTTAAAAGGGAACTGTAATTAACAACATGTACTTACTATATAATTAGGGCTAGGGTTAAGGTTTGGTTTAAGGTTAGCTGCATGTAATTATGCATAATTTATTATTGTTACTACAGTAAGTATAAGTAACATATGTAATAAAGGCAAGGTAAAATAAAGTGTTACCAAATTATGTTATGTGGAATTAGATATTAAACAACACCTTTCAGAAACTGGAAGAGCTTGAGCTGTTGGCGAGATAACATGTTATATTAGTCTGAGCAGAATCCTTTAGTTGAGCAATTGAGAGATTATTCAATATACAAATACTCAAATACAAGACTAAACTATAACTGAGCAATATATTCTGTGGAACAACAGTTTCGGATTGTATCCGAGTGTTAAAATATGTGTTAGATTCACCATATTTTGAAACATTATTTTTATTCCTCAGGTTTTAAATAGAGAGTAAGTGATAGTTAACCAACATTTTCACAAAGAGCCAGCTAAAATATGTTTGTGATAGATTTGAATATGGAGCCTGAAATGCTTTCCAGCCTAAAATGTGACAGAGACAGACACTCACCAGCTGAGGTAAAATGCAGAGCACAGCACAGTATCAAAAATTAATAAAGTCTTTGTGAAGGTCTTCATTCTCCTGGTATGATACAGCTCAACAGAAGAATATGTGGTGAATTGCCAGCAGAAATTGAGATGGTGAATTAGATTTTGAGTTGTAAGAACCTCCTTGTTGATTCTCTGGACCAATAACACAATCTTTTCTTTAAAGGGTTAGTTCACCCAAAAATGAAAATTCTGTCAGTAATTACTCACCCTCATGTTGTTCCAACCGCGTAAGACCTTCGTTCATCTTCGGTAGAGATGTTGAAATTGAGACTCAACAGACCAAGTCTCGCGCAGCCAGACCTTTAGACTGACGGCCGAAGGACTGGACTCTACCGTAGCTTTCATTGGCCAAGAACTGCCCAAGAGGACGTTTGACTGACATGTAACGCAACCAATCACAGTTCGTTTTGTCCGGCGTCATGTTTAGGGCCGTGAAAATATAGTGTCGATGTCCCTACAATAACAGACCGGTGTGCATCTAATAAAATTATTCATTCAAGAACATTGTGCAAGTTTACTGCAACAATGGAGCCACAAACCACATACTTTTGAAAATCCAGCATTTAGTTGATCCCGGTAAACGCTTATTGTCACAGCTGTAAACACTACGGCGTTCTTCTTCCACTTTGGGGTTTGGCGTCATAGGCTTTTGTTTCCAGGCGGACCATTAAAGAACGTGAGACACATACGTCTCCCGGACATCCTGTAGAATTCAACCAATCAGATTACGACTTTGAAACTCCTGAAGTGTTTACAGAAAAGTGTGCCATATGCATCAGACGTTCAGCCAACGGTCCGTGGGCGTGACGTCTGAGGCTGAGACTAGGTTAGATTTAGGGGTGGGATAGAGATGGACTATGTTTTTGGAAGAACTGAATCCAGCGAGTGAATTTAAAGGGGGGATGGAGTTCCAGTTAAAAATGTCGATGATTTCCATGTTTTATCCATCTAATAGCCTTATTAGATAGCCAAATTTCATACATAAATATGGTGGGATTTTCTGCATCTATGGTTTAAAAATCTAAAATATATCCCCAACTAGAGTTCCCCCAGTGAATCTTGGCCATTTCCACCACTGTATATATATAGAGGTCTGGTGATTGAAATGATCTGATGTAGGCCTACGTGTGTCCTCTAGAGAAATATTGAAAAAATAGTTGTAAAGTGTCCTATTTATAATAATTATAGGATATTCTATTGCCTTTAGAACATGAATGTTAAAATGTTTGATATCCTATTGTTCATAAAATAGATTTCATACATAAAATAAAATAAATTATATTTGCAGGATGCTTTTTATGAATTTTACTTGAAGACAACACTGGCATCAATGAATAAAAAAATAAATCCACAAATTTTTAAACATCGACATTTTTTTATTGAAATATATTAAGTAAAATTGTCAAGTGATCTAAACTTTTAAGTACATAGTACGTAAGTAAATAGTAAATAAAAAAACATCATTTAATAATGGACAATAAAATGAAGAAATTCTTAACATTGGACAACTTCTGCAATATTCTCTATTAATATTAGTAATAATAATACAGCTCATTTAAAGTTCATATCAGTACACTTATTTTTGACTAATAATGAGATTAAAATAACAATAATAACACTCTGAAATGTAGATGTAAAAAACTTCTTTTCAAGTTTCATTTAGGTGAGTTTGAAGCCCTTTTCTTGTGGTTTTCTATGTGGTTTAGGTACAACTTGGCCCAGCGATTTTCAGGGTTCATACAGAATTGCCTCTTCCGAACTGTTACGAACCTACAGCAGATTACAGACAAAAGCATTAAAACAACATGAACGTGTCGACAAGTGAGGGAATTCTAAAGGTTAGTAGATATTGAGAGGATACTCACACAATGTGTCTAAGGGGGCAACTGCTACTTGTCCAGATATAAGACTCCAGCTGTTTCTTAGGAATTCTGATATTGGTTACATTAAAGCAGCAGATACTATTTGCAACATCTTCTGCAAGAGTACCTGAAAAAGTCAAGGGTTCAAAATGTGATTCAACAGATTTTTAAACAGAATGTTTTTACTCTCCAGACTTTACATCCTTTACAACTTTATCCCCCGTTTTCACTCTGAAAGAGAAAACAGATGTCAGAAGCAGACACTCACCCGCTGAGGTAAGTTGCACAGCACAACACAGCAGCAGAAGCAGTAACGAAGTCGTATAACACGTTGGTATTGTAACTGAATGTGTGAATCGGTGCATTGAGGTCCTCACTCCCTAGAAATGTTTTATTTCGTGTTTTAAGGTATCCTGACAGATTGTAAAAATATTGTAAATGTCAAGAAAAGAGAGTTGTTACTAGTTACAGAAGCAGTTGGCTATCTGTGTCTGACAGCGTATTATAATTTGAACAGTTTTCCCAATGTGTAATATTCATGTTGTGACTTTAAAGTAATTTTGTAAGTTTGTAAACCGCCAAAGAGGGTTTGTGATTCATATTATTTCATTAGTAAGTAGGTTTAAAAGAAAACGAGTTATATAAACATATATAAATAACTGTATAGCTTAAAATATGATCTATCCTTGGGATGTTGTTGCACTTTAAAGAAAGTGATGTTTACTTTTCCATAATTCCATAATTATTTTGTGAATATGAGTGTGAAATGTCGCCCGCTGATATGTGAAGAGTAAAGAGAAAGCCTTTATTGAGGTGCTTAGATTGAAATTGCACTGAAACTGAAACATGTTACACAAAGGGAATGTTATTGTTTTATACTATAATTTGATACATTTGTAATAAAGATATTGAGATTTGGAAATGAAGATGGCGGTTCGCTCTTTCTCTAACCGAGTATGATTTTGTCTTCCAGGCTGACATCGAGAGTTGAGAGTAGTGACCCCAGTCAAAATCTTTTTGTTACTCCAGTTGCTCAATTTGAAACTCGTAACAAACTGTGGGGGCTCGTCCGGGATCTCTCCTCATCACAACCATAGGGGGAGCAGATCCAGAGATACTAGAACCACGTGACCCAGGTGACAAGAAGTTGCTGAAGGCCAGGAGTCAACCCGTGGGCGTCCGAGGAGGGGGACCAAAGAGAAAAGGGATCTCAACCTCGCTTAGGAGCCGCACTGCTGATCCAGAGGCCAGCGCACGCTACTTTCCAGAGGGCCACATGCTGATCCTGTGGTCATCGCACACCAGCATCAGAGCATCACACTGTGATCGGGAGGTCGACACGCACACACACACGCCACTTAACCCTCTAGGCGCCACGGTCGAGTTTACTCGACAAGATGCGGCACTGAATAAATTTGTCAACGTCAGTGAGTATTTGCATTAAATTATTATTATTATATAATGACATCAATAAAGCTTACCCGCAATGAAGTGTTGGGTGTTTTATTCGCGGACCCTGATTCTGAAGGGGAATATCTGCCTTCAGAAGATGACGCTGATTCTGAAAGTGAAAGTGTAGCCCTACACCAAGCACAAACGGTGAATCCTTTGCCCAATGTAACTTTAGATGGTCCTTTTCCCAAAGTCAGTGGTGGGAACAATGTTTCCCGGGGTCGGAGTGTTCATCGCGAAGTTAGCAGGTGTGTTAGTGATGTGAGTAACGAGGTGGGAGATTTTTACCGCGCTAGCCGAGTAACTTCCCGTGAACGCGGCGGCGACAGTATTGTGGTGGAGACTTTGTCTAATGCCACTGGGTATGTTAGATGAGGTCGAAGTATTCATAGGACAGTTAGGGGTCAACGTGGCGGCAGGTGGAGAGTCGCAATGACAATGAGTGTAGTCCGAGCTGTGCACACTCGGCGCGCGTGCGAGGCAGATCTGGCCGCGCCCGCGCTGCTCTAAGCAGGAGCAGAGGCAGTGTGACACGGGGCAGAGGGGCTATTATGCATAGTCTATCGCAAGTGATGGGAATGCCGGCTTTGAGTACTTGACCAATGAGTCTGAGTACCAAAGTTGGATCACACACTTTGATCAGCCAGTGGGATATCTGGGGGATAGAGAACTCTCCAATGCCAATTCGCCCCTAGATTTTTTGCATTAGATTATTATTATTATCTAATGGCATCAATAAAGCTTACCCGCAATGAAGTGTTGGGTCTTCTATTCGCGGACCCTGATTCTGAAGGGGAATATCTGCCTTCAGAAGATGACGGTGATTCTGAAAGTGAAAGTATAGCCCTACACCAAGCACAAACGGTGAATCTTTTGCCCAATGTAGATGGTCCTTTGCCCAATGTCAGTGGTGGGAACAATGTTTCCCAGGGGTCAGAGTGTTCATCGCGAAGTTAGCAGGCCTGTTAGTGTTGTGGGGAACGAGGCGGGAGATTTTTACCGCGCTAGCCATGTAGCTTTGTCTTCTGACCGTGTGCCTCTCTGCAATCGCGGCGACAGTATTGTGGTGGAGACTTTGTTTTAGGAAAAACCTCTGGCGCCTAAAGGGTTAAGTCACTACACCGCTGATTTACTGAACTCACAAACCACAAGGGGACATCAGGACTATACACCATGTCAGCAACTCGTAAAGAATTAGTATGGGGCATCAAGAAACAACTATTCAGACTCTCAAGCAACGCATCTATCAGGTTGCAAAAGACATTGCAATTAACAGTCAACATGAAGAAGAGCTGAATGCGAATGATGAAGAAGGCTGCATGGAGTATGTAGTCTCCTACATGCAATCTGACACCTTACTAGGACTTGAGGATGAGGGTATGGGTCAGTTGTTGGTTTTAAATGATTTGATAGGTAGAGTAATTAATGCTGATGATCCTGTTAATTTTCCAGTGGGTACATTGAGTGATGGTAGCACACACGTTGCACCTAGTCAAAGTCCATCCACTACAATTCCAAACCCTACATCACAACCTCATTCTCACCCTAACAGTACAGTTATGCAAACACAACCCCACTCTAACACACATACCAATACAACAACACAGTCCTTAGAAGAACTGAGACAAGTGTATGAAGAGCTGGGTGAGAAACTGCGACGACGTGAATTTACAGAAACCTCATCACCCACAACTTACCTCCACCAGGGCGAGTCAGAGTTACACCGGATGCCACAGATGATCTCAGAGAGACCCGTAATACTGAAGGACCTTTCCTACCTGCAGCGCAGAGACTTCAAAGTATATGGTGGTCAAATTGGGGATCAGAACTCTGATTTAAATTACAACAATATCAGCAAACAAATCGACGAGGGAGTGAAAGAGGGCTTTGCAGAAGCAGAAGTGGTGAGAGGGGTGTTGAGGATCATCAAACCGGGGGCTTTTAAAGATATGCTCGTAAACAAAGATTCAGTTACAGTATCTGAACTCAAAGGCTTCCTCAGGTCTCACCTCGGAGAGAAAGCAACGACTGAGATGTTCCAGGAATTGATGTGCGCCAGGCAATCAGACCAAGAATCACCACAGCAGTTTCTCTACCGCATGATTGGGCTAAGCAGAAAATCCTTTTCCAGTCCCGACAGGCCAGTGCGGACATTTCATATGATCCCAAGACCATCCAGGAAGTGTTCCTCCATACTATCTATCAGGGTTTGGGGACAAAACATGCTGACCTCCGACAGAGACTGAGACATCTAATCTCAAAAGCCAAGTCACAGATGAGGATATCTTGCGCCAGGTCATGAAAATAATAAGTGATGAGAACGAGCACCAGCGCAGACTGGGCCAACCCCCCCCCGACAAAAGGTAACACAAGCACACAGCGCCAAGGTTGAGACGAGAGACCATAACAACAATAACAAGTCATGGGATACACCATCAAACAATGAAAATCTCCAGACAATACAACAACTCACTTCTCAGGTAGAGACCCTGACACACATGGTGGCTTCTTTGATTGAGCAGCGGACAGAAAATCCTCGGGTGTCTTACCCACCTTCTCAGCCAACCTCTAGCAGACCTGTCCAAGCACAGTTGGGACAACCTGCAGTCCAGGTGAGAGGTAGGACAGCTCGTTGTCCGAAATGTACTGAACAGAATGCACAGGAGTGTAACCATTGCTTCGTGTGTGGTGAGGCAGGACACAGAGCAGTGGGATGTCTGCAACGAGTCAGGGTACAGGGAAACGGGGCTCGGTCTTTGTGGAGGGATGCCCAGAGACCGGTGAGCAGCTTCAGTCCCAAACATTAACAAATAACAAACAAATAACAAGACACCGCAAGCAAAACAAACAGCAAAATTCACATGTACTGACCAGCCAGAATAAAATCGCCTGCAAAGCACCCCTAATTGGGAAGAAAAGTCTGCTGAAATGTTTGACTGGCGGGTACCCAGCTACAGTCTTGTTTGATTCAGGCTCGCATAATTGACCAACAATGGACTGACACTCACATTCCCACTCATATCCTGAGACCTCTTTCTGAGCTATTAGAGGAAGAACTTGGCGTCTATGCAGTCACTGGTCATGCTGTTCCCTACACTGGATGGGTTGAGCTCACTGTCAATCTTGCCGGAATGAAGACCCGAATCTCACCATACAGGCCCCTTTCCTAGTCAGCCCGCTGCCACTGCCCCAACCCCTTCTAGGAGCCAATGTACTACAGGAGATCATCAGGAGGAAAGAGTCCTCGGGCGATGCAGTTGCAACGGTTGTCAGCCTTCTCCGCATGCCTTTGGAATAGAGGAGGAACAGGTGGAGGCCATTGTGAATTTCATCCAGGGGCCTCCAAGGACATACTGTGATCCAGTCACTATAAGAGTGGGCCAAGACCATACCATCATTCCCCCTGGCAGGACAGCTTATGTAGGGTACCCCCAAACTTTGATGTCTCTAACCCCACTGTTTTATACGAACCGACGGAGGAAAGCGTTGTCTTAGGGCAGTTGAGTGTAGGAGAAGGCCTCTTGGAAATCAATAACACCCGACGGCCTTATGTTAAGGTGCCCATCTCCAATCACTCAAAGCATGAGGTCACCCTGCCGAGGAGAACCTCTCTGGGAACCATCCAACATGTTATCAAGGTAATTGAGACCAATACACCAGAGTCACATCAGGCTGATCCTACACCAAGAAAGATGACATCAGTTGAGGTTAAGTCCGTCGCTTCTCCCAGCACCTCTCGACCCGAGTCCTGGCTTCCTCCTGTTGATATCAGTCACCTCAGCCCTGAACACCAACAGGCGGTAAAGGAAGTGCTCTATGAGGAATGTGGAGCATTCGCCCGCGACAGTGACGATATAGGGTGCATCCCCTCCCTACAGATGGAGATCAGGACTAAGGATGACATCCCAGTTCAGAGGGCCTACGCATCCATCCCAAAGCCACTCTACAGGGAAGTTAAGGAGTACATCCAGGAGCTGTTGGTCAAAGGGTGGATCGTGAAGTCCCAGTCGCCTTATTCAGCTCCTGTCATCTGTGTAAGAAAGAAGGATGGGTCCTTACGCCTGTGTGTTGACTACCGACTCCTCAACAACAAAACTGTGCCAGACCGTCACCCTCTTCCCAGAATTCAGGACCTCACTGACTCCCTGGGAAATACACCTGGTTTTCGATCCTCGATCAGGGTAAAGCCTACCATCAAGGCTTTATTGCTGAAGGATCAAGGTACCTGACCGCATTCATATCCCCAAGGGGGCTCTACGAGTGGGTCCGAATACCCTTTGGGCTATCAAATGCCCCAGCTGCTTTTAAAGGAGCATGGAAAGTATGCTTGACACGCTGAGAGATGAATGCTGCATCCCTTACCTCAACGACGTGTTGTGCTTCTCCAGGTCCTTTGATGAGCATGTGCAGGTGCTACGCAGAGTTCTCCAAGCCTTGCAACACCACAGGGTAAAGCTGAAGCCGGAGAAATGCGAGCTCTTCCGCAAGGTCGTCCGATATGTCGGCCGTCTGGTGTCAGCGGAAGGAGTAAAAATAGACCCCAAAGACCTCGAAGCAGTGCGGGCACTGAAAGACAAGACGCCACAGACAGTTGGGGACGTCAGACAGTTGCTTGGGTTCCTGAGCTATTATCGAACATACGTGCAGGACTTCTCACGCATAGCCAAGCCCCTATACGACCTGCTCCAGTCGAAGCCCAGCACCTCTCCAGCCAAACTGCCACGAGGAAAAACAAGATGCAATCAGCAGTCCTCCCGTACTCCGGTAGAATGGAATACACAACACCAACAGATCCTTGAACAGCTGGTGAACCGGCTGACCAAACCCCCAGTGCTGGCGTATCCCGATTTCAACCGCCCCTTCACACTACACACAGATGCCTCCCAAAAAGGACTCGGTGCAGTTCTTTATCAGAACCAGGATGGGAAGATGAGGGTGATTGGATACGGGTCACGCACACTAACATCAGCGGAACAAAATTATCACCTACACAGCGGAAAGCTTGAATTTCTCGCGTTGAAGTGGGCGATATCTGAAAATTTCCGTGACTACTTATTCTACGCCCCGCATTTCACAGTCTTCACGGACAATAATCCCCTCACATACATTCTGAGTACTGCCAAACTCAACGCAGTGGGTCACCGGTGGGTGGGGCAGCTGGCTGATTTCCAGTCGACATCAAATACCGGCCAGGCAAAACCAACATCGATGCTGACACCTTATCACGCTGCCCCCTGGACATCGACACATTCATGGCGGGGTGTTTGGAAGAGTTATCGGAGGAGGCAGTATGCGCTGTATGGGAAGGAAGCCGGCTAGCACAACAAGAGACGTGGCCTGGGTGGCAGCCCTCAACTTAACATCCCACAGCCAACCTCAAGTTGAGCCTCTGCCGGAAGTCAGTCATGATGAGCTGGTGAGGGAACAAAGAAAAGACCCTGCTATTGGGAAAGTGATGGCATTGAAGGAAAACGGCACACCACTAACAGAGGATGACAAAGAGAGGATGGACACTCTTCTTCTTCTTTGATCCCTAGCTGGCGCTTGGTCTGGATTGGCTCCTAAGTCCGTACGCTGCTGTGGGTGCCAATGGTTGTCGAATCTCATTTACGAGTCGTTTCCATGCGGGACGATCCAAGGCGGTCGTTCTGGCGTCGTGGATATTTAGTCTACGATTCCTGATGTCCTCCTCAACCTGTTTGAGCCACGTTTTCTTTGGTGCCGTTCGCTGGATTCTCCACTGGGAGGGTCGGTCACTAAAGTCGATAAAGACGATGACCGTCCGCTTTCCACATCGAATTCGCTCCTCCATCACCTGGCGGAGACTGAATATTTGGTCACAGCACCCCCGTTGTGGTCTGAAGCCGGATTGCTCCTCTCTACTCGTTTGCTCACGGTGTTTCTGCAGGCGTGCTTGGATAACTTTCATGAAGACCTTGCCGATGATTGAGAGTAGACTAATGCCACGGTAGTTTTGGCATTCCCGATTGTCGCCTTTCTTAAAGATCGGGATGATGATGGCCTTTTTCCATGTCGTTGGTATTTTCTCCGTACGCCAGATGTTTTGCAGGAGAAGGTGTACTCGCTGGAGAAGAACGTCTCCACCAGCCTTGATCGCTTCTGTGGTAATCGCGTCCACACCAGGCGCTTTGCCATTTTTCAAAGTCCGGATGGCCACCTTTACCTCTACGAGCGTCGGTTCGGCATCGGACATCGCGGCCTCTGGTGGCTCGATTTGTGGCGGCTCCGCCGGAGTTCCTTGTGGTGGGTCGTGATTGTACAACGTTTCGAAGAACTCCCTCCAACGTTGTAGACGCTCCGTCGATGATCGTACGAATGAGCCCTCGGCTTTACGGATGTTGTCGTTCGTTGATTTAGCCTTCCCGCTCAGTCGTCGAAGGGTTCGATAAAGCGTGTGGTACTCGTGCTTTGAGGCCGCAACCTCCAAGTCAGCTGCTATTTGGTTCCAGTAAGCCTCTCGTTCTTCTTTCATTTGGCATCGGATGTCCTTATTAAGCTGGCGGTATCGCTCGAAGTCGACCAGCTTCACTCGCTTCCGTTCGTCTACCATACTGAGACACTCATCCGATATCCACGGCTGTGTTCGGCGACGAGCGGGAGGGCACAATTCCTTTGCGCATTTCATGATGGCGTTTGAAAGCTGTTGTTCTTCGACGTTGACGTCTTCGGATGGAGCCAGTGCTGCGAAACGGTTGGATAGTGCTATTTGGAATTCAGTCTTGCGAACGGGATCCAACAAGCATTTCCAATCTAGCTTGGCTGATGAACGCGATTTGCTTTTGGTTCTATGTAGTCGAAGCTTGATCACAGGGCGCACGAGGTAATGATCCGATCCACAGTCTGGGCCGCGCATCGAACGGACGTCCTTGAGTGATGATCGGAAACGAGAGTTGATCAGGATGTAATCCAACATCGCGGAGTCATTGCCAGCTGGATTACGCCACGTAAGTTGGTGTTTCTTTGGATGTTGAAAGTGGCTATTCCCAATGATGTAGCTGTTGGCACTGGCGAAGGACAAGAGACGCAGACCATTGTCGTTGATCACACCGTGTCCAAAACAACCCATTGCATTCTCCCAGCCAGATCGATCAGTGCCAATGTGGGCATTGAAATCTCCAGCCAATCTGATCAGTTCGGTCTGCGGAATCGAGTCCAACGTAAGTTGCAGTTGGTTGTAGAAATCATTTTTTGTCGGTTCCGGGTTTGTCTCGGTCGGTGCATAGACGGCGACAAGGTGGGTTTTGGTGGTGCCATTGATGGTAAGGACCGCAAGTCGATCAGAGATCGGCTGGAACGAGACGACACTCCCGACTGAGCGCGGGCAACCATGAATCCAACTCCCGCCTCTCGTTTGTCGCCACCTGAGTAGTATAGTGTGGATGGACACACATGCAAGGAGCCTGTTAAGAGAGTGGAACAGATTATACATAGAGAATGACCTTCTCTACAGGAAGAGTGCAGGTCGACAACAACTGGTCTGCCCGCCACCTACAAACGAACAGTACTCACCCTGTGCCATGTTGGCGTTGAAAAAGTTCTGAGCCTAGCGAGGGAGCGATTCTACTGGCCTTTCATGAAAAGAGAGATAGAGGAGTATGTGACCAGGAAGTGCTCTTGCATTAAACAGAAGAAGCCAGCCACACATGAAAGAGCACCAATGGGAAATATTACCTCAAATTCGCCCCTTGAGCTGGTGTGCATCGATTTCCTTCACCTGGAAGCCTGCAGAGGTGGATACGAGTATATCCTGGTAGTGGTTGACCACTTCACCAGATTCGCGCAAGCCTACCCCACGAGGAACAAGGCTGGTAAGACGGCTGCTGACAGGCTTTTCAATGATTTCATCCCCAGATTTGGATACCCGGCCAAACTACACCACGACCAGGGTCGAGAGTTTGAGAATTAACTCTTCAGAACTCTCAGGCAACTAGGTGGTGTCGCCCACTCGAGAACCTCTCTGTATCATCCCCAGGGCAATCCTGCGGAAAGGCTCAATCGCACGCCATTGCAGATGCTCCGCACCTTGGGAGAGAAAGAGAAGGAGAATTTGAAGGACCACCTGCCCCATGTACTCCAGGCATATAATTGTACAAGGCACGAGGCCACAGGTTTCTCCCCGTTCTTTTTGTTATATGGCCGGCATCCTCGCCTACCAGTGGACATCCTCTACGGCTTCATAACAGATGAGGGAGCTGAAACTAATGGACCAAAAGGATATACTGAGAAATGGGCAGGAAAAATGGTGGAGGCATACCGAATAGCAAATGCAAACAGCCAACAGTCCAGCTCCAAAGGGAAGACATACTATGATAAACGGAGCAGAGGTGTGGTTCTTCAGCCTGGGGACAGAGTCCTTGTACGCAATCTCAGTGAACGAGGAAGCCCTGGAAGTAAAAAGATGCTAACATGAGGTCTTATTGTGTCACTGTCAGTCTTGTTACATCAGTGCAAACTAGGGTATGCAGATTAATTATTATTATTATACATCATTCATCAGCATGCATTGATTAATCCCATGGCATGTATAAAAAAAAAGTTAACTTCTAATTAGGAGATACGGCCACTTCTGGTTAAGAATAAGAGTGTCAATATCTCATGACCCACACATAACAGTGACATCAGAGTAGACTCCTTAGAAAGGTGAGAACCAAGGAGGTTTCCAAGGAGTCTACTCTGATGTCTCTGTTATGTGTGGGTCATGAGATATTGACACTCTAACTCTATATTTTTAATAGGCAGAGAGATGGCGCCGTTGTACTTGGCATGCCGTCTTCCGCTTTCTCTGTCTCTGTTGTTTTTAGCGTTTATGTTTTTATTAACGTCGATTTTAATCACTAGCTGTGAAATGGCGTTGGTGTATGATCGCCAAACACTCTTGAACGTTCGAGTGGCCTTTGAAACAGCTAGGACCGACACTTGTGCGTCACCTAGGATTGACGCTTGTGTGTCCTGTTCCTCTCCGTGGCCCACTCGTTTCTGCATTTCCCTCGGGCTGTAGTTTTTTAAATTCACCGCGGGTATCTGGCCGTGGTGGGGGCTTGGCCACAGTATTCAAAAACTCGTATTCCTGCCGCCGACTACCAACTGGGCATCTAAACTGCTTTGAAGTTCTGCTGTTTCAACTTTCTCTAGTGAACCCTGTTGTTTTTGCTGTCATCTATCGACCACCCAAAGTTAATAAGGATTTTCTTAATGAATTTGCTCAATTTTTGAGTGAAATTGTCGTTAGTTATGACAGGATTTTAATACTGGGAGATTTTAACATCCATGTGTGTTGTGGCTCTAGTCTAAACCACTTTCAAAAGATTTTCTTAGTTTACTTGATTCTTTCGATTTTGTGCAATGGGTGTCTGGACCTACTCATGTTTAGGGACATACTTTGGACTTGATCTTATCTCGTGGTCTATCACGCTGGATATAAAGATCACGGACGCTGGTATATCTGACCATTTGCCTATACGGTTTTCTATGTGTTCGATGGAAATAACCTAAATCAATCATCAAAGCTACGCTGGACTCGTATTTTTACGGATCGCTCAAGTGAAGAATTCTCTTCGAAGTATGAACTATTAACTGCTACTCAGGTTATGAACTCTTTCACCTGTTGCTTGGATGCCAATGAACATCTTAGTATTTTTAATAATAACTGTTTAAATATCTTAAATTCTATTGCACCACTAAAGGCGAAAAAACGTAAGCATAACTCAGTATTTTGGCATAATGATACACTACTCGTTCCCTTAGACAGGCTTGCAGAAAGGCAGAACGAAAGTGGAAAAAAGACAAATTACAAGTTTCGTATGAAATCCTACGGGACTCTCTTTCTGCCTTTCAGCGAGCCGCTAAGACAGCAAAGTGCAAATATTTCTCAGAGTTAACACAAAACAGCTATAAGCCAAACAACTTATTTTCTGCCAACGGATTCTGGCCAGTTTATGGCTTTGGTTTTGTTAGACCTCAGCTCTGCTTTTGATCTGGTCAACCATAACGTTCTAATTTCTCGTCTTGAAACTTGCGTCGGTTTACGGGGCACAGTATTAGATTGGTTTAGGTCGTATCTTATTGATAGGAGGTTTGTGGTCAATATTGGGCACCATTTCTCTTCTGAGATACAGTTAAGATCTGGTGTACCTCAGGGATCGATTCTTGGTCCAGCGTTGTTTTCTCTTTATCTGCTTCCATTGGGGTCTATCTTTAGTAAATATGGGGTCTCTTTCCATCTGTACGCAGATGATACTCAGATTTATATTCCTTTAAAGCATGGTAATAAGAATGCCTTTAAGGCTATTCTGGATTGTCTGGAGGAGCTAAAACTTTGGCTGGCAACAAACTTCTTGAGCCTCAATGAGAGTAAAACTGAATTCATTGTGTTTGGTCCGACTGAACAATGTGTATACGATTTCGATAGTACATCTCTGTCACCGTACAGTACCCAATATGTCAGAAATTTGGGTGTTCTGTTTGACAATAACCTCAAATTTGATAAGCAGATAAGCACAGTGGTTAAGTCTTGTTTCTACCATATTCGTCTTCTTTCAAAAGTAAAGCCATTTCTATCTCTAAAGAAGCTTGAAATGGCTATGCACGCATTTGTAACATCGCGGCTTGACTATTGCAACTCTTTGTATGTCGGTGTTTCTCAGTTTTGTGTTTCTCGTTTGCAGTTAGTCCAAAATGCAGCAGCCCGGCTTCTCACGGGAAAGCGCAAATACGAGAATATTACGCCGGTTTTAATTTCACTTCATTGGTTGCCAGTTAAGTATAGAATCGATTACAAAATCTTAATGTTTGTTTTTAAATCTTTACACAGTCTGGCCCCATAGTACTTAACTGATTTGTTACAGCCTTACATTCCATCAAGATCACTCAAATCTACTAATTTTAATTTGTTGCAAGTGCCTAGGCAAGACTAAAAACCAGAGGTGACCGGGCCTTTTCTGTTGTGGGTCCAAAGTTATGGAACGATCCCCGCTTTACATCAGAACTGCCCCAACCTTGTCTGTTTTTAAGTCCACTCTTAAAACCTATCTGTTTTCCTTGGCGTTTAACATCCCTTGAACTATTGCTCTGTGTTTCTGGCCTTAGGAACCTCGCCTGTGTTCACAGCTTGTATGTTATTATGTTTTATAAATTTGTGTCTTTCTTACTGTGTATTTATTTGTAGTATCTATAGTGTTGTAAAGCACTTTGGTCAACTTTGGTTGTTTTTAAATTGTGCTCTATAAATAAGTATTGTATTGTATTGTATTGTATATTCTATAATTCTAATTCTAATTCGGCCAGATATCAATATCTTCAAACCACTCAAAACCAGGACAAGGCCCCTCCAAAACCACTAAAACCACTCAAAACCAGGACCAGACCCCCCCAAAACCACTAAAACCTAGAATTTCAGGGTCCTACAACATTCCGTCTCCTTACGGACGCGTGACCCTTTTTTGACCTTTTGACCCCTGTCAGCTTATGACATTTTTGAACGAGGCCTCATTAGTTTTAAACACTAAAACGTGTATTAACCCACCTCTACTGTACTAAGCACACTCAACTGGACACGTTCCACTAATTTTCATGTGATTTCAGTGGTTAATAAAAAATTTACATGATTTAAAAATATATAATAAAGTAACCTACTTATCATGATTTAATCAATGGAAAATCACAAATTGTAATATTATAAAATAAAAGTGCAAAATTCAAAAAATTCTAAATGTTATAAATGCATGAATGTTATATAAATATATATATATATAAGTGTTTACAACATGTATGATAAATAATTTTTGCTTGCCCACTAGAGGGAGACACAACATAAGGATGGAAACTATGGATGGCATTAAGTCAGGAAATATACTATGATTTAAAACTTCTGCTTTTTATGCAGGTATGTTTTATGTTTCATTTAGTAATATATATCATAATGATCACGAGATATACTGTGTTTCAGGAACCAGTGGAGTGGATGTGTTCATCAGTTCTGGTGAAAATGTCTCTCTGTCCTGTAATAAAGCTCTTTCTGACTGCAAATCAACTACATGGATCTACTATAACAGCTATAGTCATTTAGGGCGAGTTGAACTGATTACTTTAGGGATAAAGAATAAAGACACAGAGAGACATGAGAGACTGAGTCTGGAGTCTGACTGCTCTCTGAACATCAAGAACGTCACAGTAGAAGATTATGGATTATACACCTGCGAACAATATGTGAATGCCAGACAACAAGGACCTGATGCACGTGTTTTTCTGCATGTTCTTCATGGTAAATTTATGATTATGTGGTCAATTTAAAGGGGTCATATAATGCCATTTTTGTACAAGCTAATATGATTCTGTAACGTAAACGACTCGGGGTAAATATGAATTAGCTCAAGAATATGGGGAATCTTGGGATATTAATATCTGTGACTCATGGTCATAATTCATAAGTCGCATGTACATTTATTTTTTTTTTATTATAGGAAATGCCTCGTTCTGTAACTGGTTCGTCATCCGTTATTCGTCCCGCGAATAAGTGTAAGACTATCACAGTTAAGAAGAAGTATTCCTGTTTACAAAACTCCAATAAAGTTTATCTTCTGGCCACGAAGACAAAACCTCTTTGGGTTTATAAATTAAAACTACTCAAAGTAGTTTTATAATATAGAGCCTGTAGCTTTATAGATATTTTGTTTCATTGACTTTCTAAAAGTGGGTTTTCAAACACAGAGACAGTTAAAAGTATAAATGGGTTTATTGGAGTGTTGCCTTGACAACAGTTGAGGGTATATTTTGGAGAAAGAATGGCAGCGGGAGTCTCTAAGGACACTGTGCAACCGTATCAATTTGTACCGGAGTCGGACCGGAACAAGATGACGGCCCCGAAGAAGTTCATAATATGGCTCGAACAGGACGTTTCTGAATGGTTGGTTAACGTAATGTCACTTTGATCTACCTTTGTGTGTACTGGCAGGGTAGAGTAGTGAGATACGAACGCTGTGTGTTTACTGATGTATACATTAGTTCATTGACCGATTGATGTTACAGCTAATGGTCATGACATTTTTTTTCTGTAAATGTAGGCTTGTCTGTGATGTGTAACGTTATCTATGCAGTGTTAGGTACAACTGTCAGGGCTGAAGCACTGACATGAGGTCACGGCAGGAATGTTTCTAACAGTAGTTGAAGGACACCTAAGATTTTTGTGTTACCATTCATCTTCATGCAGTTATAACAGTTTTTTTCTTAATCAGTAACAGACACCGTTATAAACCATCTACAAAAGTAAGCTTAGTGTAGTGTTACCACGTTAACTTTAACACCTGCGTACACAGTTTGTAATAACACAATAACCATAATGCGTTGTTCATTATAAACGTGGGATTATAAATTATATTGAGAACGTCGTACATAGAAAACATGCCGTAATGAACCCTGAGTGTAAACCTTAGCCGCATTCATCGTGAAGCGTGCTAGCGATTTGCAAATATTAATATGAAGATTAATATAAAGGTTAATAAAACGTTACACTCACTTCTTCTGGAGGTGCAGCAGAAACACGAATAGTTGGTACCGGTCCTTTTTTCAGGAGCAGCTTCTTAGCAAAACCAGCTTTATACTGACCCTCATTTATAAAGCAGTCTGGTGTGTGAAATGATTCGCACAAACATAAAAGCATTGATGTTGATTGTGGGGAATATTCCCTTCGAAAACAAACTCAGCCACTGTGTCTTCAGCGGTATCAAAATGACTGCTGTGTTCGTTATTACACCCAAGAACAGAACTTCACAATTGCTTAGACGCCATTCTGCTCCAGCGTATCAACAATGTCCGCGCGGACTATGATGACAGCTTGCTCAGGGCGGGTCTGTGTTGAAACGCTGCTATCAATTAACAATCGTGGGAGGGACGACCGTCTGTGACGTCACAAGGTCGAACAGCTTGATTTGAGAGGGGAAAACATATAAGGAGATTTAAAAAAAAACACTGGATTTTTATAATTTTATGATTGTTGTGTACAGGCACTGTAAAACTGGACTTGTAAAACTGCATGTACCATTATATGACCCCTTTAAGATCTGTTTTAAATTGTGGTCAATTTAAAAACGGCAGATTCTCCCTTTAAACTTTGAGATTTGTGTCTTGTGTTCAGTGTCTCCATCATCATCATCATCATCTTCATCTTCATCTTCATCCTCACAGACTGAGATCAGTCCAGGCCGCTCTGTGACTCTCTCCTGTCAGTTGTATTCAGTCTCCTGTGATTATTTGGTCAGTTATGAGGGACTTGAGCTGTTGTGGGTGAATCAGGCTGGTGTTGATCTGAAGACAGACTCCAGATATCAGATATTATTATCATCAGATCAATATCACTGTATCATCACTCTGACTACAACACTCCTGAATGAAGATGACAACAGAGAGTGGAGATGTCAGCTTACTCGCAGAGATCAACTCTTGACCTCAGTCAGATACACTGTCAAGTATTCAGGTGAGAAACAATACTATAAATGATTATGTTAATGTTCTACAGATGATGCATCTGAACATTGAACATGAACATCTTCTGCAGCTCCAGTTGATTCATTGTATTCATAGACAATGTATGTTTTAGATGCCGTCAATACATATTCCACATTTTAATGTTTCTGCAAACGTATAAATGCAAGTGTGCTAGAACCTCACTTAACATGAATATCTATGAATGAATAAAGCATCAAATAGATTCTTTTTTGGTGAATGGCGATAGTCATTCTCCTCCTGACAGCTTGAGAGTGAAGTAAGAAGATAATAGATGACAGACTCGTGCACATATTCATCATTTCTGTGATGTGAAGCTCCAGTATTATGTGATGATGATGTTGTGTATATGTGGCATTATGTGTTGAACTGAACTAACAGACGTGATCCACAGATCCAGCTGATCCAGCATCAGAACTAAGTCAGTGTGACTGCTGGATCATTATACAGAGGTACGACACGTTCATTTATACTGACAGCTTTATAACATTAAACTATCAGTCAGTCTGTGAATGCTTCATCAATAACTGTTGATAGTTGAATACCCTTGACTTCAGTCATGTACAGTTTCTCTTCTTCCTCTCATGTTTCCTGCAGTGATTGTGATTATTGTTGAGATGGCAGTGTTTGCTGCTCCTACTGTGATTCTTCTTCAGATCATCTGTGCAAGAAGAGCTGGTGAGTTTTGAGACGCACACAATCTGATGATTCACACTCATCTGATCTGGAACAATCTGCAATCATGATAAAAACACATACGAGAGGTCAGTCAATGCTTTTATTTTGCAGGGAGGAAGGACTCGAAGCACCCAGAGGAAATAGAGATTCCCCTTCATGAGCTGGTAATGTATCTGTAAGTCCACTGAAGCGAGTTGTAGTTGAGAAGCCGCTTCAATAACCGAGAGCTAGATATTGGGTCTTAAACACCTCACGACACCCTGAAGGACCCACTGAGAGGTCAGACTTGAAGCACTGTTCCTGAGATGCTCTTCTTGGTGGTTAACTGTAAGCAGCAGACAGATCCAGCAAGAGGAGAACTGAGGATTCGGAGGCTCCTCTTGCCAGTCTCAGAGCTTCAATAACCGAGAGCAGGGCCGTCTCAGTTTAGTGGCGCTTCTGAAGCCAGACTGGTTGTTGTCCAGGAGGATGTTCTGTGTGAGAAATGTAGATAGTTGGTCGAAAACGACTCGTTCAAGTGTTTTAGCAAAGTGGTCCAGAAGTTCAGGGAGGTGGAAGTTAAATCAGTGGTGCTTGAGAAATACATCCCAGATCTTCCAGAGCATTTGTAGTGTTGATAAAGGAGTCTGGATCTGATATATTTCTCAAGGCTGGAGAGAGTAAAGCAGAACGTTATAATCCATGTGTAGAAACTGAAGACAGCAGGGCTCCAGACTGCGACCATTTTTCCTGCCGGTGCGACCAAATATTTATTTAGGTCACGCTGGAGCGACCACAACGTTGCCGAGCAGCGAATCCAAACAAAATGAAATCGGAAACGAAAATGCGCTACTCATTTATAATGACCAACACATTTTTTGTTCATCCTTCAAAAATTGTCTTATTTAAATTCTTATTTAAACACTTATTTAAAAATAATAAAATAAATAAATTACCATTGTAAACAGTAGGCTGCTCATTGGCTATTTTCACTCCCTAATATAATTTTTTTTCACTCGGTTTGCTTTTTAATTCATATTAAGACATTATGAATGATAATAATTAAAGTTTATTTCATCTACACCCTAAATTAAGCGTAGTGCTTTATTGTCAGCCACCAGATACTCTCTGCAGAACTCAGTGGCTCCGGTGCCGCTGCCCTCAGATGCTAGTCTGGGGCCTGTGGACTTAAAATAAAACTGCACATTGTAATATCTGTACGTTAAGTCTATTTATTATTAAATAATTTGTCAGTATTACAGTTATTTTGGGGGAAATTTGAATAATTGCACTGCAAGCTGATTTAAGGTGTACCCCTACATTTTCTGCTTGTGCTCCTAAAAGTTTCAGTCAGGGGCTCCAGCGCTCCTAGTGAAAAAGGTTAGTCTGGAGCCGATGCTCCAAGCTGATGCTAATAATTACTTTACAATACTTTTAAAAACTGTTTTAATTCAGGAGTCATGGATAGTGGAAACCTTTTCAGTAACAAACCAATTTTATCACTAATAATGTAATGATTTTACTTCTAGAGTTTAATGTTATTTAGTATATTTACTATTTTACTATTTTAGTCCATATTACCGCAATAACTTGTTTTAAATAATATATTGAATGTTTTTGACTAGGGGTTGAGTGGCATTGTTTTTGGGTATTGAGTGTGTATGTGGGTATGGGAATTGGAGGTGTTTTTGAATTTATGTTAAGTAGGTAATGGGCGTTGTATGGTAAACCATATCTATTTGTAATTAATAGATATTCAGATTATTGAGATTATTGATTGGTTGTATTGTCTATTTTGTTATGCATGTTGTCTCGATTTCTGTTGCTGTTGTAACACCTTAATTTCCCCTCTGGGATTAATAAAGAAAGTCTGAGTCTAAGCATATTCCCAGCATCAGTTCTCCTTTCTTTAGTTGTAGTTCCTTTCTAGCTACTGCTTAGCTTCAGTCTCTGTCATGTTGTGTCTTGTCTCGTGTTTGTTGTGTCTCTTGTTCTAGTCCTGCAAGAGCTTTTATACCCGAGTGTAAGTTCATGATGATGAGGTCAATTTAAAAAGGGCAAATTCTCCCTTTAAACTCACATGATGATTAAAGTCTGTGATTTGTGTCTAATTTTGTGTTTCAGTTTCTACATCAAGTATTCAGGTTGTACAGCATAAAATAGAGATGATGGTAGAAGAGAATGGAGGGACGCACTTCACAAATGACATGTTTGAGGAAACAGAGAAACACATTCAGGAGATTCAGAAGCAGAAGTTAGATGAGAAAGTGAAGCTGTACAAACAGAAACACAAAAGGTCACTCGCATAGAAGTGAAGATATACTGGAGATTGACAGATGAGTCACGAGATGACAGTCAGGTTGAGATTATTAATCTAATATGCAAATATGCTCCTGTCCATCTGAAGGCAAGGCAAGTTTATTTATATAGCACATTTCATACACAATGGCAATTCAAAGTGCTTTACATAGCATCATCATCATCATCATCATCATCATCATCTTCATCCTCACAGACTGAGATCAGTCCAGGCCGCTCTGTGACTCTCTTCTGTCAGTTGTATTCAGATACTGTATACTCCTGTGATGATCAGGTTCGTTCTGAGGGTCTTGAGCTGTTGTGGGTGAATCAGGCTGGTGTTGATCTGAAGACAGACTCCAGATATTGCATATTATTCTCATCATATCAATATCGCTGTATCATCACTCTGACTACAACACTCCTGAATGAAGATAACAACAGAGAGTGGAGATGTCAGCTTACTCTCAGAAATCAACTCAAGACCTCAGTCAGATACACTGTCAAGTATTCAGGTGAGAAAACACTCTCAAGAATCAGTGTTGGAAGAATTTCTGTTAGATGTTCTACACTGTAAAATCCAACAGTGATTCTAACTAACACTTTTTAGTTAACTTTACTTAATGTCTTAACTTAATTGTAAAAATCTAGTAACCTGTACTAATCACATACTATGCTTTGTTTACTAAGAAAACCCAAGTTAAGATTAATTGATTGGTTTTCTTTTCACTCATTTCCTCCACTTCTGCAGTTATTTTTCTCTGTTTGCATTCACTCATTTCCCAAAGTCATCTTGAATGTTGAAATTTTAATACAACTGAAAAATTGGAGAGAACATAAGCTGACTTCATAAACTGATGTTGATTTTCCTAAAATGTTTTTAGTCACCATTATGGCGATTAGTGATCCCTTTGGTTGGACACTTGGAACTTCATTTGAACTATTGTAATTCTCTTCCCACTGATGCAGCAATTGCAACAAGAAATCAGTTATTCAGTTTCAAAGGAAGAGAAGTTATGTATGTACTGTATGTATGTATGTATAAAAACTAAATTTCATGTCAATTAATGATCTTTTATAATTTTGTTGTTAACACTTATGTCATAAACACCTTGTGTTTTAATTGGGTTTATATAATCCCTCTATATTTGTGCCAATGTACTTATATACGTCTTATAATCTTCTTATAAAGCTTGATCATACTTGTCACACAGACTTCAATATTCAGTCTGCAAAACACAACAATGGTAACAATTATATTTTATTTTAAGTAAATTATCAAGTACTCTCTACAGTTCTTTTTTTAGTTACTAGAAAGTGAACTATACTAACTAAGCATTTGTCAGTACCACATACTATTCCTATTTCACTTTACCTGCTTTTTTAAGGCAATCAGTTTGCATGCTTTTTTTTAAGTAAGTCCAACTAATTCGATTTTACAGTCTATATATAATGATAGATAATCCTAGAGTTATCTGCAAAGCGCTGATGTGAGAAAGACAGTGATGATGTACCTTTAGATACGTGTGTGTTTGTAGTTGAGGGATCCTGAGAGTGTGTGATGTGGACTGGATTCACTGCTGTCGTTGAAGCTTGAGCTGTAAAGGATGAATGTTAGTTCAGATGATTCATAACTGTAGATTTCAATCATATTTTAATGAGTTAACACACAAGAAAACTCTAGCATTATCTATCATTATATATAGCACGTCTAAAAGAAAGTCTTCTAACACTGAGTGTTTTCTCACCTGAATACTTGACAGTGTATCTGACTGAGGTCTTGGGTAGATTTTTGAGATTAAGCTGACATCTCCACTCTCTGTTGTCATCTTCATTCAGGAGTGTTGTAGTCAGAGTGATGTTACAGTGTCCTGGAGCTGATATCTGATATCTGGAGTCTGTCTTCAGATCAACACCAGCCTGATTCACCCACAACAGCTCAAGACTCTCAGAACTGACCCAATCATCACAGGGGAATCCAATATATGAATACAACTGACAGAAGAGAGTCACAGAGTGGCCTGGACTGATCTCAGTCTGTGAGGATGAAGATGATGATGAGGATGAAGATGGTGATGATGATGGAGACACTGAAACTGAACACAAGACACAAATCACAGACTCTTCAATCATCATCTAAGTTTTTAAATTTACCACATAATCATAAACTTACCATGAAGAACATGCAGATAAACACGTGCATCAGGTCTTTGTTTCTGTCCGTTCACATATTTTTGGCAGGTGTAAAATCCAGAATCTTCTCCTGTGACGTTCTTGATGTTCAGAGAGCAGTCAGACTCCAGACTCAGTCTCTCATGACTCTCTGTGTCTTTATTCTTTATCCCTTCATTTCTGTGATGTGAAGCTCCAGTATTATGTGATGATGATGTTGTGTATATGTGGCATTATGTGTTGAACTGAACTAACAGACGTGATCCACAGATCCAGCTGATACAGCATCAGAAACTGAAGTCAGTGTGACTGCTGGATTATTATACAGAGGTACGACACGTTCATTTATACTGACAGCTTTATAACATTAAACTATCAGTCAGTCTGTAAATGCTTCATCAATAACTGTTGATAGTTGAATACCCTTGACTTCAGTCATGTACAGTTTCTCTTCTTCCTCTCATGTTTCCTGCAGTGATTGTGATTATTGTTGAGATCGCAGTGTTTGCTGCTCCTACTGTGATTCTTCTTCAGATCATCTGTGCAAGAAGAGCTGGTGAGTTTTGAGCCGCACACAATCTGATCATTCACACTCATCTGATCTGATCATTCACACTCACCTGGAACATCTGCAATCATGATAAAAACACACAGACCCAGCGCCAGACACAAATTCACGGACGGGCATTACATTTTTCCAGGGGGGCACACATGAGATCAACCTACGCATAATAACATTAATCGATTATGAACACGATACAATGATAATTGTTACGAACTAAGAACCAGGAACATAGACAACAGTGGAAACACTGAGAAATGCAGTGTAACAACATACAAAACTTTGCAGTGAGTGATAGGATGAACCAGGCTTATATGGGGTGTGCTAAACCAGATAATGAGACACAGGTGGATGCAATCAGGGACGATGAGTCCGGGCAGTGAGTTATGGGAAATGTAGTTGTGAGTGAATAATGAAGGGCTGATGTGGAGTGCCCTCTGGTGGCTTTCAAGGGCACTCCAGCTAATGATCATTACAATAATGATGGATAGTGCATAATAATATATAATGTATTATGTACTGATGCTAAAGGTCCTTGCACACTGAGTTCGAAATTCTCTTCCGAAATTTTCGCACGTTAAAAATAAATACGTCACATTGTGTCAACCACGTTTACATACTGCTTCCGAAACTTTCGTCTGTCATAGTGTTGTGTCACGATACCAAAATTATTGTTTCGATACCGATACCAAGTCAAGTATTGCGATTTCGATACTTTTCTGATACTTTTCCTAAAAAGGGAGAAACACTCTCAAATATCATTGCTGTGCTTTATTTTAAAACCGGGACAATATACTAATCATATAACACACTAATATGAACATATGAACAGCAGATATATTAAACATTTGAACAAAATATGAAATATAAAAATATAAAAAATAAATTAGAGCAATGACATTCAAGGTAATTTTTTTTTAATAAATTTAGCAGCATTATCTCATTTATCATAAGAAACATAAGAGCTTTATCTTGATTCTGAACTTTGAATAAAAATATGAACAGCGATTATATTAAACAATGTTTAATATTGGTAACATATGATAAGCCTCATTGGTGATATATTTGACATGTGGGGAGAGAGTTGTGGAAGGCCTATACTTCATGTTAAACATAAATATATAGCAGCAAAGACAACGTCGGCAGTGTTGACGGCAAAATAGGCTACAGAATAATTCGTTCTGTATTGAGAGGTGCAATATTTGAAAATCGATAATATTTTTTTTAATTACATTTATATTGTATTTATGTCAAAACTTTCAAACATCAAAATGTCATTTATTAATATGTATTCGTGTCAAAATGACATAGAAACATCTTTTCCTATTCTATTTTGCCTGGAAACGCTTCCAACACGCTTGCGTGTCGCGTGAAAAATAGGCGTCGGTTCTATTTCTAGCATGCACACGTTTTCCGCGCGTCTCGAGCTGCGCCCAGACGCGTGTGTCACGCAGGCAGTTAACATGGGAGCCGAAATAAAAACGGACACGACACGCAGCCAGTGTGTCGCCGGCCTTACAAATCTGGAACGCGGTCATTCTTAGAAGTATCGATACTAATAAATTAAGGAATCGTGACGTTTTTAATTTCCGATTTACTTTTGAAGTATCGGTGCACCGTGCAACAAAGCAAGGTAGGCAACGTACTTCCATATGTCACTCCTCTCGTCATCTTTTTCTACGAGTCGTGGACCACTTGTGCTCGCACATATGCAGCCATCTCGCTGTAGAGTTTTGTCACATGACACTGACAGCGGCAGGTTCTTTGCTGCGTGTGTCAGGAAAAAAACACAGACGTCCATAGGGAGGCGTTTTTTTAAAGTATCGATACTGATAAATTTAGGTATCGTGACGTTTTTAATTTCCGAGTATCGTGATACTTTTGAAGTATCGGTACACCGTGCAACACTAGTCTGTCATACATTTTTTTTTTAAACGGATCGGGTTCAAATTTCCGTGTTTAAATTTCCGTGTTTTTCGCATCCGTAGCAAGTATTTTGAGAGGTGTTTTGACTATTGAGCCACCGAATGACGAATACGGAAAAAACGAATATGAAAGTTTCGGATTCAGTCAGAGGTCAAGGAGCTTAACAAGGTTGCGCTGTTGAGGCTCGCACAGCCTCTCGAGGAGAAATCGAAACAAATGAGCGCAATTTTATAACAGTCTATGAAAGTAGCACACACAAAGAAACTCTGTTAACATTCTGCAGTAAAAATTCAAAATGTGCAGTTTTTATATTTATAACATATGATACAGTTCAGCAACATCACATGACCAAGTGTGCTTAATACCATCACGATTGAAAATGTGACACTGATTTCATATGCAGTTCAATAAACCAGTAATATTAAGTCACTTTCCTTTAAGACGAAATATTGACTCTTTTTATTCTAATTTAGCAGCGAAAATAGTTCCAATCCGAACAAAGATCACAGCATAGTGCGTCTCACAGCAACACTCAATCGTGTTTTGAATGATTCAGCACTTTGAACGAATCGGTTGAGTCAAAGATTCACTGACCCATTCATAAACATCTAGGCTTGTTCGACTTGAACCGGCGCTGCACAGACCGATCGGTGAATGACATCAAAGTATCGCGAGAATTAGAGAGCAGATGCTCCTTATGCTTTGAATCGCTTAATAAGACCGCTTATCATCTGCATTTCCACGCTCACTATCGACAAACCAATCAAATCCTTTTATATATATGTAATGCGATCTGGGAAAACCCGTCGGATGTCGCGCTGGTACGTTTTCAGTAAGATCTAAAAATAGATCGAATGCCAGTTTTTTGTTAAAATTGGGGTTTCATAAAATTATTATTCTATATCATCTTGTCTATCATCTCTGAATATATCTTGGCAAAATTCAAACAAATGCTTCCGGTGCGCTGCTCAGCGGCAGCACTGCGTTTCAGTATACCATGTTTACGGTTTGTTTGTTTGTTTGTTTACGAGTGAGTAAGTCCGGTTGGTGATTAGTAGTGGAAAGATGAAGGTTGAGAATAACGTACTCCTGATCTGGATTTTGTGGATGATCAGGACTGAGAGACTGACAGAAACAGAAAATGGCTGATAAGTGTGATCTGTGTCTGCTGGGACTGATCATTCTCTCTTCACTTCTCACAGGTAAAGAAATCTGTATTTTCTCTAAAGACATTTAGTGGAAATAGTCTGGAAAGTACAGTGACTGGGAAGGGAGATATTCGGTTCACTTAGTTTTTTCGTGGCCACAAGATCATGTTTTCGAGGTAATGTCATCCTTATATCGTGGCCACGCGATGTGAAGTCGTGGCCTCGAGATCCTATGTTGAGGGAACGACATGTTTCTCATGGCTACGAGTTAAAGTAGTAAACAACCCGTGTGACCATAGCAACTTGGAATTATCAGAAATTGATAGACCTAATAATATTTATTTTTAATTAAGAAAAATAGAGGAATTTAGAAATAATTATATTAACATATTATATTGCACATGATGGTGCCTATAGCAGAATTCGAATGTAGTTTGTATCAATAAATGTTAAAAGAATATGCTGTGTACATTTTTATCTGTCCCATCCAACAGTCTTTTAAATCCATTCACTGAACGTTTATTTTTTAAATATTTGTATAAGCCTATTATTATTATTAATATTATTATTATTATTATTTGGTTACATTCTTTATTCATTGTTATGTATTTGCTTTATTTTCTCCTTTATTTCCCATATCTCTTTACTTTTCTGTAGGCTACACTGTTATTTAAGCGCCTGTTTTCATTTGCAGCCCCTCGTTTCCGTGACAGCATTCAAATACAATTTCAATTCCATAATTTGTTATATTTGAACCACTTTCGCGGCAAAGATCACAGACGGCCTCAGATTATTGTTCAGGCATGTTTGGCCGAAGTTAAGTGTTGGCTTGCGAATAACTTTCTCCAATTAAATGAGGCTAAGACCGAGATGATTTAATTTGGAAATAAGGGGTGTGTGGATGATGACTGCCTGGGGTTGTTTCCTGGGAAAAAACTGTCTAGCGTGAGGAACCTTGGTGTCATTTTTGACTCGAAGCTTAAATTTACCGGCAAATCAATGCTGTCGTTAAGAATAGTTTCTTCCATCTTAGATCAATATCTAAATTGAAATCAATCTTTTCTTTTGATGATATGGAGAAGGTTGTTCATGCCTTTGTGTCATCCCGTTTGGATTATTGTAATGTGTTGTATTTGGGTGTGAGTCAGGCTTCTCTCTCCCATTTGCAACTCGTTCAGAACTCAGCTGCTAGACTTTAAACAGGTACTAAGAAGAGAGAGCACATTACTCCAGTGTTAATTAAACTACATTGGTAACCCATACGATACAGAATTCAATACAAAGCGTTGTTGTATGTTTTTAAGTCTCTGCATGGCCTAGCACCTGAGTATGTTACTGATTTAATCAGCCGCTGTCAATCCAGTAGATCTCTGCGCTCAAATGATCAATTGCTTCTCATGGTTCATGGACCTTCCTCTGTCTGTAAAAACTTGTCCTTCATTGGGTGTTTTTCAGAGTCGCTTAAAACGTATTTGTTTTCTTTAGCATTTGATAATGCTTTGTAAGTTGTGTATGTCATATGTTTGCATTGTTTTTATGTCTTTGTTTTTATTTTCTCTTTTATACCTTCTGTACAGCACTTTGGTTCCACTTGTGGTGTTGAAAGTGCTTTATAAATAAAGTTGAGTTGAGTTGAGTTATAAATAAAGTTGAGTAAAATAACAAACGAGAGCGCAAACATGTGAACGGCCTCTAAAGCAGCTCAGATGAGGCGATATGCAATATTGCAGCACCAAAGAAGAGTTAATATTAGGCAATTATTTCACAAACATCATTATATGCACTTCGAAAAATTAGAGGTTCGGACCTCCAAGACCTCAATGGTGAGTACGGCCCTGTGTGTCAGTGATTTGAACAGCTCTCTGATAAAGACTATTATTACATGGCTTGGTTGAATTCCAATGTAGAATGCGGTGTGTTATTTCTTGATAACGGACCGCTGCGAAGTATAACACACTGTCGCCATGAAAAACAGAGCATTGCTATGGACACGGAACGGACTATTTTACACCCCTTCAGGCTGATTCAAGCTCCGCTTCGAGTCAGGGTCCCGTTCAGCCTGTCGGGGTTGTTATTCGCTATAACAACCGCCTCGCTATGCATTATCCCTTACATAGTTTATTCTGGAGAGTGTGTTGTTTGCTTTAAGTGAGAATAAAACTTCTGCTTTTTATGTTTATGTTTTCATTTATTATATCATAATGATCACTGAGATATACTGTGTTTCAGGAACCAGTGGAGTGTATGAGAATGTGTTCATCAGTTCTGGTGAAAATGTCTCTCTGTCCTGTAATTACACTCTTTCTGGCTGCGAATCACTATGGATCTACGTTAGCAGTGTTAAAGGTTCAGAAGGAGTTATACTTAATGAAGAGATAAAGAATAAAGACACAGAGAGACATGAGAGACTGAGTCTGGGGTCTGACTGCTCTCTGAACATCAAGAACGTCACAGAGGAAGATTATGGATATTACAGCTGTCGACAATATGTGAATTACAGAGGACAAGGACCTGATGCAACTGTTGATGCAGTTGATGCAAACTTTTATCTGCATGTTCTTCATGGTAAGTTTATGATTATGTGGTCACTTTAAAAAGGGCAGATTCTCACTTTAAACTCAGATGATGATTGAAGAGTCTGTGATTTGTGTCTTGTGTTCAGTTTCAGTGTCTCCATCATCTTCATCATCATCATCTTCATCCTCACAGACTGAGATCAGTCCAGGCCGCTCTGTGACTCTCTCCTGTCAGTTGTATTCTGCATTCTCCTGTTCTTATTGGGTCAGTAATAAGGGACTTGAGCTGTTGTGGGTGAATCAGGCTGGTGTTGATCTGAAGACAGACTCCAGATATCAGATATTATCATCATCAGATCAAGATGACTGTATCATCATTCTGACTACAACACTCCTGAATGAAGATGACAACAGAGAGTGGAGATGTCAGCTTACTCGCAGAAATAAAGTCAAGACTTCAGTCAGATACACTGTAAAGTATTCAGGTGAGAAACAACACTGTAAAATATGATGTTAATGTCCTACAGGTGATGCGTCTGAACATTCATCTTCTGCAGCTCCAGTCGCTTCACCAACACTGATTCCAGTCAGAAGCTCAAACTCTGAGAAGACATCAAGCCGAACTACAGCAGCAGCTCCTACACAAGGTTCATGATCACATGATCACATGATCACTGTATAAATATATTTATTTTTGGTGAATGGCGATAGTCATTCTCCTCCTGACAGCTTGAGAGTGAAGTAAGAAGATAATAGATGACAGACTCGTGCACATATTCATCATTTCTGTGATGTGAAGCTCCAGTATTATGTGATGATGATGTTGTGTATATGTGGCATTATGTGTTGAACTGAACTAACAGACGTGATCCACAGATCCAGCTGATACAGCATCAGAAACTGGAGTCAGTGTGACTGCTGGATCATTATACAGAGGTACGACACGTTCATTTATACCAGGGGTTCTCAAAGTCTACATTCAAAGGTCCAAATCTGAATTTTCATCAATGACAAAGGTCCGGAACTATTGGCAATTACAAAATGTGTTTTTAATAAACATGTATAACAAATTAACATTCATTTTATGAAAAAAATAAGGTGCCTTTTGCATTCAAAATACATGGATAACAAGTGCAAAAGTGCAAAACAATTAATTTAAGTGTCTGGATTTTTCTTAACAAAACACCACAAAAGTAACATGCATGGTGCAAAATACAGAGCAGTCTAATGTGAGAAATGGCACTGTCTGTCTCCCATCAGCTGCCAAAACCGTGGCACAAAGGTGTGGTTGCTAGACGGAGACACTGGCCTAAATGTTCATTAGTCAAGCTGCTGCGGTGTGAGTTCTTTACAGCATTTATTGCTGAGAATGCAGACTCACACCGATAGGTTGACCCAAACATAGTAAGAACACAGATGGCTACTTTCTGTAGATTGGGGAAATTTTCAGCTGTGACCATTTTAGTCCAAAAGGTAACAGTGTCACAGTCCACTTCCTGCAAAGCCACATTTTCCTGCAAGTCAATGAGTTCAGTTTGCAGAGATGCCATGCTTGCCCACGGGAAGATGCTCTTGATTTCTTTGGAAAACTCCTCAACATTCTTGACCAGGAATGGAGATGGAATGCAGAGCAGTACTTGTCTGCCTACATTGAAGCCTTCAAAGCGCATCCTGAAATTTTCAGCTAGCTTCTCCAAAAAGGAGAGATGGTGACGATGGTGATTGCCATTAGTCTGCTGGAGAAGAGTTGGAAAGTGGATATGTGGCCCTGTGATGTCACTCTTAAAGATCTCCAGCCTCCTTTCAAAGGAGCGTACTGCTGCCATCAGATCACACACTGTGTTGCCTTGGCCCTGGAGCTTCAGATTTAGTTCATTTAGATGAGATGTTATGTCCACTAAAAAGGCCACAACCTCCATGGTGTCATTATCCCTCAGAAAATCCAAGTAATGGCTGGCTTTGACATTCTTCTGCTGGGACAAAAACATCTCCAAATCTTTCCTGATGGCCCAAAACCTTTCCAAGACTCTTCCCTTACTCAGCCACCTAACATTGTTAAGGAGGAGTAAGTCGTCATAGGCAGCATTTACCTGATAAGAGAAAGAAAAGAAAAATACAAATGAATAAATACATTACTTTTTTGTGTTGCATAAATATTCAAAAATGAACACAAACACCTTTGTAAATGCTGTAAATGTAAATGGTTAAAGTCTGTTGTAAGTAGATTTTGATGACAACCTTTAATAGTTCCAAATGCATACAATTACATTTTATTCACAATTAAAAATGATAAAAAAACTACAATAGTCCAGGAAACTGCTAAAATAAAGAAGGGAGACTAACAGCAGAAATACTGTCATGTGCAAAATATATCCTTCAGAGCTAATATCCATCGTTCAGAGCAGGTGTGTCTTCTCAGACATGTGTCACACACACGTTACACAAACCTTCACTGTGGGATTGTGTAACTAAACAGTAACTCTAGCAGGGTTTCAGCACTCAGTTGTTCAGATGAGAGGAAGTTACACAACCACAGGAGGAGCTGATGAAATCTCTAACTAGATACAACAAACTGTGTTGGTGCTTCGAAGCTTTTGACACAGTGCTCAACTTCACCATTTGGTGGTCAGTAATAATCCCTACACCAACTGTGTCATTCAAATGTTTTGTTCAATGGGATGTCGTTGTAAGGTTTATTTGTATATGTAAATAAGCATATTTGTCATTAGCAAGAAGGCAGGCCACATTTCAGTGTATTGCACAATACAAGGACAATAAAGACTTTCTGTTCATCATTGTTACTCACCTTCTAAATACAATGTTTAATACGCCAATAAATTGGGCCTATGTGATTTTTCATTGCACCATTTTTGGGCCTGCCAGTATTTGAGAGGGTCCTCACTTTGAGGGAGGTGTGTATCATTGTATCTCTTGACCTCTATGGTGGCATCAGCATTATAGCTTTGATGCCGTTGTGTCTAGCTGACCCAGCTATCCAGGAGCTCCCACAGGTCATCTGAGGATGGTGGATTCGAGCTGCCTGAGATGATGAGCCTCTGCTTCCTCACTGGTTAGCCAGATCACTGAAGCACATTCACCCGTCAGCAGCTTCACGGGCATTATCCTGGTTGCCAAACCCAAGTGTCTTAAATCTAGGCTCCAGCAATGTGGCCAGTGCAAGCACACGGATGGATTGAACATTACTGCTGAAGAGCCATCCCTAAGAATGAAGTAGATGTATTTCTTGCCAGGGCTGTTTTTTCTGCCACCTTGTGCTGAATCATCCTAATGATTGGGATGATCTTTGAAGCTGACGCTCTCTTCTCCCCAGAGAGCTCTTTAGTGTTATGCTTGAAGGGTGCCAGTACTTCAAGGCTTTCAGAAATTATGTCAAAATCAGCACTTGAAAGTGGCATGATGTCGCTTGACAAACTAGCCAAAGCAGCACCAACAGGCTGTCACATGCCTGTCCTGTCTTGTGCTGCACATGGGTGTTTTGTTATTTTGGGCCATGTGCTCTTGTTATTGTCTAGCCCCTCCCATCTTGTTATCTGATTATTGGTTAATTTGTCCCACCTGTCTGTCTCATTACCCTCCTTTGTTTGTTCCCCTATTTAGCCTCCTCGTGTTTGTAGTCTGGTGCTGGTTCGTTGTCCGAGTTGCTTGTTCCTGGAGTCTCTGTGTTTTGAGTTTTTGTACCTTTTCTGAATGTCACTAATACATTTCCTCTGCATCTGTATCCTCGTCTCATGATCATCCATCACATGACAGAACGAACCAGCCAAAATGTGGATACAGCGGAGTGAGATTTTTCCTCAAGGAGAGGAGAAAGGATCCTCTATTTCTTTGCTGGA
>FLSR01004885.1:20062717-20082029 GCA_900092035.1 Leuciscus waleckii | reverse complement strand
TGGTATCTGTTCCTGAGCCGGTGGTGTCTGAGCCGGTGGCGTCTGTTCCTGGGCCGCTGGTATCTGTTCCTGAGCCGGTGGTGTCTGAGCCGGTGGCGTCTGTTCCGGGGCCGCTGTATATATTCCTGAACCGGTGGTGTCTGTTCCTGAGCCGGTGGTGTCTGTTCTTGAGCCGGTGGTGTCTGTTCCTGAGCCGGTGCCTGTTCTTTGGCCGCCCGAGGGGTCGTCTCTGCCCCGGCCGCCCGATGGACTGTCGTCTCCGCCCCGGACGCCCGATGGACTGTCGTCTCCGCCCCGGCCGCCCGATGGACTGTCGTCTCCGCCCCGGCCGCCCGATGGACTGTCAAAAGAGCCAAAAGAAACGCTGTCTTGATGGACAAGTGTTTGATATCCACAGATTGGATTGGCTCAACACAGAAAACACAGACCATTTTGAGGAATAGAGCCGTCTCATAGAGGGAGCTCTAGCCTGCGTGATCGTGTTTAGCACTCCCGAGGGGAGGTGAGCGGGTACCCATTGATGGCCCACACGTGTAGGTCCCAAAGCTCCGGGCGAGGATGCCAAATCGAGCCCTTGGCATGGGTGAGGAGGTCTCTCCTCAGAGGTATCGGCCATGGGGCAGAGCTCGCTAGATGCATCAGAACTGGGAACCAAACCTGTTTTTTCCAAACGGAGCTACTAGTAGCACCGAGCATCCACTTTCCCTGATCCGCTCTATTACCTGAGGTATGAGCGCAATGGGGGGAAAAGTATAGAGCGGGCAGCGGGGCCATACGTGAGCCAGCGCATCCCTGCTCTTGGAGAAGTATATCGGGCAGTGAGCGTTTTCTTGAGACGCAAACAGGTCTACTTCCGCTTTGCCGAACTTCTTCCACAGCAATTGGACTGTCTGTGGATGTAGGGACCATTCTCCTGCTGGAACATTGTTCCTGGACAGTCTGTCTGGTCCCAAATTCAAGTGGCCAGGCACATGGGCTGCTTTCAGCGAGAGCAAATTGTGCTGGGCCCAGACCAGGAGGTGTTCCGTCAGCCTGTGAAGGGTTCGGGATCTGACACCTCCCTGGTGATTTATAAAGGCCACCACCGCCATGTTGTCCGAACGGACTAAAACATGGTGTCTTGCTATCTGGGGATAGAGCGCCTGAGCGCTTTGTCGACTGCCATCATTTCCAGGCAGTTTATGTGTAGAAGCTTTTCTCGTTCTGACCATAGGCCAAAGAACGGTCTGCCCTCGAGCAGCGCTCCCCATCCCTAGGTGGAGGCATCCGTGGACACCACCTTCACACTCGAGGAAGTCCCCAGGCTTACTCATGACCGGTACCAGTCGGTCGCCGTCCAAGGTTTCAGAGCTGAAGCGCATTTCTGATCGACCTTGAGGCAGTCCACGCTCGGCGCGGCACACACGCTTGTAGCCAGAACTGTAGTGGGCGCATCCGAAGGAGGCCCAGCTGAAGCACTGGCGATGCTGCGGCCATAAGGCCTAGCATCCTTTGAAACAGTTTGAGCGGGACCACAGCGCCGCAGCGGAAGCTTTCCGTCATGCGCTGAACGGTCAGTCTGCGTTGTGGCGATAACTGAGCTGTCATGGACAGCGAGTTCAGGTCTGTGCCCAGAAAGGATATTTTCTGACTGGGAGACAGCGAGCTCTTCGCCCAATTGACTTTGAGACCTAATTTCTCGAGGTGCTCGATAAACGGTCGTGTGTTCTATGAGCTCTGTACGAGACTGAGCCAGAACTAGCCAATCGTCCAAGTAGTTCAAAACTCGCATCCCCGAATTTTCAGGGGAGCGAGGGCCGCGTCCAAGCACTTCGTGAACGTACGGGGTGCTAAAGACAGGCCGAACGGTAGGACTGTGTACTGATATGCCTGGCCCCCGAAGGCGAATCTCAAAAATCTCCTGTGACGTAACGCTATTTGTATTTGGAAATACGCGTCTTTCAGATCTATCGACACAAACCAGTCCCCCTGGCGAATTTGCGAGAGGATTTGTCTGGTCGTGATCATTCTGAAAGGGCGCTTTGAAAGCGCTCTGTTCAGGCGTCTTAGATCTAGAATGTCCCGTCTTTTTTCGGTACCAGGAAATATCTGCTGTACAAGCCCCCTTCGCTCTGAGCTTGAGATAAGGGTTCTATGGCCCCTTTGCTCAATAGTTTCGCTATTTCGGCTCGAAGTAGATGAGCTACTTCCTTCTTTACCGTAGTTTCGACTCACGCCTCGCAATGGCGAGGGCGTCGAGTGAACTGTAGCGAATAGCCTCTCTTTTATAATGTTCAGCACCCATTCTGATACCCCGGGAAGCTGTGCCCATGCGTTCGCATGAATAGCTAGGGGTTGAATGAAATCTGCGCTCTGGCCGTGACATTGTGGCGGCTGAAGAGCTCTTATGTGCTGAGACATAGGTGCCGTGCTTGCGGCAGTCGAGGCGGGGGGCGCGCTGATGACAGCAGGCAGCCTGCCCGCGCTTAACTCTGTTATAGCGAGTAGCTGAGAGAAGGCGGGCGGGCGAAACCCTTCGGGGTTCGACATGTCTGTGAGTACATGTGGGCGCGACACAGCGGGCACATGAGAAGCACTGAATACACCTTTGGCCTGTGACCGTATCTGTTTTGGTTTCGTTTTTTACAGAAACCGGAAGACATGCAGTGTGCAGTGTATGTGAGCACTGAGTTGTGGGCACATTCACTACTTTTAATGCGCATCGACCTGAGTCGATTTTATGAGCGCAAGCTCTGTGTGATGAGCTGTGTTTGTGTGTAGGAATGAGCACGTGATAGTGGGCATTTTTTTCTACACTCATAACACCATCGGCCGTGGCCGGAATGCCAGGAAATACACTCTTTGAGGGATACATCTGGGTTGCCGTGGAAATGGCGTTTGTAAGCAGGCAAGCGGGCTGTGTTACCGACTTGTTTACTGCTAAATAAGCTGGAACAGTCACATTTTCTGGAACTGAGCGAGCTGGTAGTTTTGGTGGAAGTCTGGCCGTAGCGAGACTTGAACACCGTCGTTTTCCTAGAAGGGCTAGGACGACTTTGAGGCCTTGGGCTTGATTTCGATTTTTGGCCGGGGTCCCGCTGAGGACGGCAGCCAGCAGACCGAGAGAGCGGTCTCGAGCTTCGGGCCTGTTTCCGCTGTGAGGCGGCGGCGGGCGGTGGCTGCGGCTGGAGCTTCGAGCAGACGGCTGTTTAGAGCGGCCTGTTGCGGAGCTAGAGCGCTTAGGCAGGAAAAGTTAACCACAGGTGTCTCTCAGCAACGGTGAGAGAGGCCATAATCCGCCCTATGGCCTGTGCAGCAGATTTAGTAGCGCGAAGAGCCAGGTCTGTAGCGCTTCTCAAATCTGAAATGCTTACAGCTTCCAGTCCTTCCTCATCGAGTTTGCAGAGAAGGTTGGCTTGGAAAACTTGTAGCGTGGCCATTGTGTGCAACGCAGCTGCAGCCTGTCCAGCGGCGGTGTAAGCGCGGGCGTGCAGAACTGAAGTGGTCATCATCATCATCATCATCATCATCATCATCATCATCATCATCATCATCATCATCATCATCATCATCATCATCATCATCATCATCATCATCATCATCATCTTCATCATCATCTTCATCCTCACAGACTGAGATCAATCCAGGCCGCTCTGTGACTCTCTCCTGTCAGTGGTATTCATATTATGGACTCCCTGTGAATATTTGGTCAGTTCTGGGGGATTTGAGCTGTTGTGGGTGAATCAGGCTGGTGTTGATCTGAAGACAGACTCCAGATATCAGATATTTTCACCATCATCATCAGCTCGATATCGCTGTATCCTCACTCTGACTACAACACTCCTGAATGAAGATGACAACAGAGAGTGGAGATGTCAGCTTACTGAGTATTATCAACTCAAGACCTCAGTCAGATACACTGTCAAGTATTCAGGTGAGAAACAACACTGTAAAATATGATGTTAATGTCCTACAGTAATACAGTACAGTCTCTTCTCAACTACTGCCACTGTAAACTGTGATGATGAAACACAAACTGCATGTGATGATCGATATGAACATATGATGTTAATGTCCTACTGATGATGCGTCTGAACATTCATCTTCTGCAGATCCAGTCGCTTCACCAACACTGATTCCAGTCAGAAGCTCAAACTCTGAGAAGACATCAAGCCGAACTACAGCAGCAGCTCCTACACAAGGTTCATGATCACATGATCACTGTCACACATCATCAGTCTCTCGCTTCAGTGGTTTGCACTGGCTCTCACAGACTGGTTTATCATCACACATATTATCTACAAAATAAGCTCTTTAGTCAGGTTTGTTGAGTCAGGTTGAGTTTTGATACAAATGACCGGTCTTGTACAGTCTGTTGTCTGATGCACAATAATCATAATATACAGCTAGTGTAACTCACACCACTGCTATGATGAATTAATAAAATCATCTCATTAGTATGTCATCCCAGCACCAGAACTGAGCGTCACACTGATACAGAGCTGCTCTAGACTACCCTTACCAAAAAGAAGTTTATTCAAGTGTGCTATTAGTATACTTCTTTTAAACTAAAAATAGAGAGTATACTTTCAGTCTACATTTTATATACTTCTCAGAAATATACTTAATTACACTTAAGTGGACTTGACTTATACTGAGAGAAAAGTCCAAGTATATTTGGCCTATACTTGTACTCAATCTTTTGATCGAGATATATTAAAAGTTTAATTATTATATTATATTAAACGTCCTCGTCCTTCGGATGAGACGTTAAACCGAGGTCCTGACTCTCTGTGGTCATTAATAATCCCGGCATCCTGGCCAAATTTGCCCCTTGGCCTCTGTCCATCATGGCCTCCTAATCATCCTCATATAATGATTGGCTTCATCGCTCTGTCTCCTCTCCACCAGTAAGCTGGTGTGTGGTGAGCGTTCTGGCGCAATATGGCTGCCGTCGCATCATCCAAGTGGATGCTGCACATTGGTGGTGGTTGAGGAGATTCCCCCCTTCTATGTAAAGCGTTTTGAGGTCTCAGAAAAAGCGCTATATAAATGTAACAAATTATTATTATTATTATTATATAAAGTATACTTGGCTTGTAGTTGTGTTTACTATTTTGATTCAGTAGCTTATTAAATATACTTTTTTTACATCGTTTTTCATATACAGTCTTATGAAACTTTGTTTGAAAATATTGATTAAAATATTGATATAAAACAGATATGTTTCTAATTCTGCGTATCTGAATTTTTGGGTAGGCTAGTTCACTGGTAGTGCACATAGGAATTTACTTTAATTATACTTTCCCCTAGCCTGACTTCGTCATACTGAATTGAATACTACATTGACTGAATTTTCCAGCTATCCATGTTCTCACTGGTATACGGTAGGGGGCGCTATGTAAAATAATGTGATCATCAAACATTAAACAGCTTGTAAATCAAAACTGCTTAATGTTTCCAAATGAAGCCTAACCCGTTAAGAGAAAACGACTGAAGCTTTGGAGGTGTTGGACTTGATCTACTCCACCTGTGTTTGATCATCGTTCTGAATCTGATCAAGGCGTAGTCTTTGACAAAAATGTGATTTTCTCAACTTTTTGTTTAAAATGTTGCCTTTCTTTATGAAACTTACCGACATTCAAGTGTTGATAAAAAAGGATGCATGAAGCTAATAAAAGTTTTTTTAAAAATTAAAGTACAGTTATAAAAAATAACATTTGAACATGGTAGTATAGCCTACTGCAAGTGCAAAAATTGTATATAAATAGTCAACTATAAGTATAATGTTAAGTTCACTTAAAGAAAACTTGTAGTATAAAACTACTAAACTAGTAGTTTACTGAGAGTATACTTCAAAGATGCTACAAGTATTAAAATAGTAAACTACTAGTATACTCGTAAGTTCACTTGCAGTACAAATGAGAAACATAATTATGAACTAGTAGTGCACTTAAAATTTACTACTGTTACACTTATAGTACTCTTAAACATATACTTTTATATACTTCAAGTGGGCCAATTTAGTCCCAAGCGGTATTAAAATAGTACACTTACAAGTTTACTACTAGTACATATTGACATTAGTATACTTACTACATAAAGTATAGGGTATAGCAGTTTGTAAAATAAATGCCTTGACATTGTGTAATCATATTAACAGTTGTAACATCAACTACAGCAACAGCACTGATTCCAGGTGTGTATGAACGAACTACAGCAGCAGCTCCTACACACGGTTCATGATCACATGATCACTATCACACACATCAACCTCGAAGGATTCCTCAATATTCCACATTTCAATGTTTCTGCAAACTTAGAAATGCAAGTGTGCTAGAACCTCACTTAACATGAATATCTATGAATGAATAAAGCATTAAATAGATTTATTTTTGGTGAATGCCGATAGTCATTCTCCTCCTGACAGCTTGAGAGTGAAGTAAGAAGATAATAGATGACAAACTCCTGCACATATTCATCATTTCTGTGATGTGAAGCTCCAGTATTATGTGATGATGATGTTGTGTATATGTGGCATTATGTGTTGAACTGAACTAACAGACGTGATCCACAGATCCAGCTGATACAGCATCAGAAACTGAAGTCAGTGTGACTGTGGATCATTATACAGAGGTACGACACGTTCATTTATACTGACAGCTTTATAACATTAAACTATCAGTCAGTCTGTAAATGCTTCATCAATAACTGTTGATAGTTGAATACCCTTGACTTCAGTCATGTACAGTTTCTCTTCTCCTCTCATGTTTCCTGCAGTGATTGTGATTATTGTTGAGATGGCAGTGTTTGCTGCTCCTACTGTGATTCTTCTTCAGATCATCTGTGCAAGAAGAGCTGGTGAGTTTTGAGCCGCACACAATCTGATGATTCACACTCATCTGATCTGGAACAATCTGCAATCATGATAAAAACACATACGAGAGGTCAGTCAATGCTTTTATTTTGCAGGGAGGAAGGACTCGAAGCACCCAGAGGAAATAGAGATGCCGACAATATTAGAATAAAATACTGATGAGTTTAGAGCCAATCTGCAGCAATATTTACAATAGCAAAAACTTACAGAGGATTGTTCATTGTTTTATTTTCTTCTCAGAAAACAGATAAAAAACTCTGATCAGCCTGAAGAAATAGTGACACCAAGTTTAGATTAAAATGTTTTTTTTACAAATAAAAGGTCAGATTTTTTTTCATTAACATCCAGTGAACTCTGCATATGATCACAATGTGAGTCACAAGCGTAACCTCACAGTGCACTCACTGTGTGCTCATATAATGGCCACAATGTGAGGTCACCCCAGCTAGAAATGTTATTGGACATGAACTTCATCGTTTAGACGTCAAATTTTGGTTGAAAATGAAAATTGGTTTGACGTGTTAGGCCGGCTACACACTGGCTGTGTGGCGTGTCCGTTTTTATTTCGGCTTCCATGTTAACAGGTTAGAGCTTGCACACTGCCTGCGTGAGACGCACGTCTCAGGCGTGGAAGAAAACGCTTGCATGTGCATGCTAGAAATAGAACCAACACCTATTTTTCACACGACACGCAAGTGTGTTGGAAGCGTTTCCAGGCAAAATAGAATAGGAAAAGATGTTTATATGTCATTTTGACAGGAATCATATTAATAAATGATATTTTGATGTTTGAAAGTCTCTAGGTTTTGACATAAATGCAGATATATATATGTAATTTAAAAGAAAATAATAATAATTATTGATTTTCAAATATTGCACCTGTCAATACAGAATGGAATATTTTTCGCAAAACTGCTGACGTTGTCTTTGCTGTATCATCACCTAGCAGCAGCAGCGCCACGTCAGACAGTCTGTTAATGCCAGTGAGCCAGTGTGTAGCCGGCCTAAAAAATTGATGTCAGGCTCCAACTTCATTAAACAACTACACAAACAGCATTACCAGCTTCACTTATTACTAACCAAATTTACTTTATTTCTGTCATATGTGTGGAAAAGTGCTTATTGAGATTAACAGAGGTTTAGATGTTGATGATTTATTGAAATGAATAGTTTGGTTTGATGTCATAATTATGGTGATCAGTGTTTGCTTAAGTTGTCCAGTTTTGACTCTTGATGTTTTAATGTTAGTTTTTCTCTGGCTGCTGCAACTGTGTGTTATGGCAAGAACAGTAAGAGAAAATGTGATCAGATGATGTCATCTACTTGATGATGATGATAATGATAATGATATAATCATTGTGTAGTGCTCTGATCAGCTGATCTCTTCTAAACTGTCATGTGTGCTATTAATTTCATATAATTCATTATAGTAATGTTTCTGCAGTATGACATCCAAAAGTGTTTTAATAAAATAAACTGTATAATCGCTAATCAAGGTCTTCATGATTACTTCAACATCAAACTCTGAGAAGAAATCAAGCCGAACTACAGCAGCAGCTCCTACACAAGGTTTCGAACTCCTGTCGACTGCCATCCCACACTCCCCAGACATCGTCCAGAAACCGAAAGTAGGATAAAGGGACCTTCTCACATTTAGGAAACACAGTTTCCTCCCATTGGGCCATGTATATATCTGCATTTGCTGGTGCAAACCTTTTTCCCATAGCCATCCCCTTAATCTGTAGATAGAAGTCACTCAAAATCATTACGAGTCAAACTTAACTTAAAAGTTCCAAAACCGCCTCCTCCGGTCGAGAAGCATCGGGGAACCTGGCAAAACAATCTCGCACTGCCTTTAATCCTAGGGGAGTCTCAATGTTAGTGTAAAGACTCTCCACATCCAACGAGAACAAGAATGCATCAGGTGCACTCTCAGACTTTTTAACTTTTCCAAGAAGTAATAGGTATCCCTAATGTAACTAAAATGCTTAGTAGATAAGGGATTCAAATAAAAGTCAATAAACTCTGCCACCCTGTGACTCTCACTTCCACAGTCCGAGACGATCGGACGACCGGGAGGCATGAAGGGGTTAGGCCATTTATCCAGAGGATTATGAACCTTAGGAAGTAAATAAAACGGCCTGGGCCTAGGTCTCACTTCCCCCAACAAATAATTTGCTTGTCGCTTACAAATGAAACCTGTCCTCAGTAAGGTATTCACTACTCTTTCAATGCGGGGTACCGACTCCATAAAGATGGGGGCTGACAACTTGGAATAAAAGGACTCATATTTTAATTGTCCCAGTCCCTCCTGCACATAACGTGCCCTATCCATAATTACCACCGCACTTCCCTTATCTGCAGGTTTAATCACAACATCCCGTCTGCAAGCTAATTCCTCTAATGACCTTAGTTTCAGTAGTCATGTCAAAGCAATAACTAAATCAGCATACTATCATCTGAAAAATATTGCAAGAATAAGATGCTTTGTTTCCAGACAAGACTTAGAGAAACTTGTGCATGCTTTCATCACCAGCAGGGTGGATTATTGTAACGGACTCCTCACTGGCCTTCCCAAAAAGACCATAAAACAGTTGCAGCTCTTACAGAACCCTGCCGCTAGGATTCTGAGCAGAACCAGAAAATATGAACACATCACACCAGTATTTCTTTTATTATTTTAATTTCTTCTATGTAAAGCACTTTGAATTGCCATTGTGTATGAAATGTGCTATATAAATAAACTTGCCATGCCTTGCCTTGCCTAATGCTTCCACTTCCTCCGGGGGTAAGTTAGGTCTCGGGGCCTGTGCTCCGGATAAGGCTACCTGGACCCCTTCCAAGTTCCTCTCAAAGAAATCCCATACCTCGCAAAACGGTCGGCTTTGGACGTCAATATCAGTACTCGGACCGAAATACACCGCCCTTTTGATTTTGTCATGAAACTGACCCAGATCTGCTAGCAACGGGCTTCTGTCAACCTTTTTCACTAAATGAGAAGGGATAAACGATAAACCCCTATCCAATAACCTATCCTGTGCCGGTGTGAAATGAAAACACCGAGACAAGTTTATGACAGAACCCATTTTATTTACATAAAAGTCAGACCAGGACCCTGATGGGAAGGCCCCTTTAACCATTTAAATGGCCCAGCCAATGCTGTAGCATCTTTTGGGCCGTTGCTGGGGTCCAATGGATCTTGTCTGCCTCCACTTTGAACCGGTCAGCAGGTCCGTTCTAAAAGTGATGTCATTCAGCCCCTTACGATTTTTAACCTGCTGTTCTGGCAGGGTGGACTCGAAATTAATCAGCGGGATATAAATCACCGCGTTGGGAAATGTCCCAACTGCCGCCTCATGAAGCCGCTCCACACACTTCCTCTAAGCGACCAGGCTACTCTGGCTCCGGTCATTCAAGTGAACGCCAGCACTACCTGCCTGATCATCCTGGACACCGGGGTCTTGTGCTTAAAGGGACACTCCACCGTTTTTTCATATTAAACTATGTTATTCCTTTAACTAAGACGAGTTGATACATATCTCTCTCATCTCAGTGCATGCTCTAATCGCTCTGGCGCGCGGTGATACTTTGATCACACTTAGCTTAGCCCAGTATATTCAATGGTATCTGACAGCAATGAATTTAGAAGTGACCAAACACATCAACGTTTCCCTATTTAACCCTCTGAGGTCGAGAAACGCGCCTGCGCGTTTTGCTGGATTTTTTTTCACATAGCAGCAACATAGACTTAAAATACGCCGTCATTTATGGTCATATAAATAAAATAAATTCATGATTATAAACTATAGAGTGTCTTCTTTTATTTGTGTACACTCACATTAATAACAATATCACGCCTGGAGATCAACTCCTCTAGAGCTCTGACCTCTTCCGGGGGTAAATTCTGTCTCAGAGTTTGTGCTCCCGATAATGCTATCTTGACCCCCTCCACATTCCTGTCAAAAAAGTCCCATACTTCCCCTGGTAACTGCTGGGGCCGGGGCACCCAGCCCGATCTCTCACAAAAAGGCAAATTTTGGACACCTGTCTCCTCCCTAGGGCCAAAAAACACTGCTCTCTGTACTTTGGCATGAAATTGACCCAAATCCGCCAGAAGAGACCCCCTATCTACCTTCTTCATTAAATGAGAAGGGATAAAAGACAAACCCCTGTCCAACAGGCTAACCTCCACCGATGTCAATTGAAAACACTGAGACAAGTTAATTACTGAATGCCCCTTTTTATTTTGTGAATTTTTTTAATTTTTTACATTTTCTGGGACCCTGAAATTATACTTTGGGCCCTGGCGGAACGGCCCCCTTAAACCTTTAAATTTTGCTGCCAGTGACGAAGAAAAGCTCTAGCCGTTGATGGCGTCCAATGCAGCTTATCCTGTGCCACCTTAAACTTCTCTTCAGGGAGCAAAGGAATGCTGTATCCAACTGAAATATTTTCTTATTAAGAGCCCCCAGATTCGCCTTCTGGTTCCCTGGCAAAGCCTAATCAAAATTAATTCGAGGGACATACATTTTTGCCCCTGGAAAGGTGGCTTTGGCTGCTTCCACCAATTTCTCCAACATCTTCCCAGGGCTGTTATGTTGCTGTTCCCCCGATCATTTAGGCTAAATGCCAGGACTACATGCTCAGTACCCCCAGTCGTCCTGGTCCTGTGCTTCACAATGTAATAGCCGTCCACTATTGTGGCCCCCGGGAAGCTATGGACCTCTACCTCCCATGCCTCCGTCCTTGGCAGGCAACTCAAGTTTGAAGCCCCCACGAACAAGACTGGGTTCACCGGTGCCAATGACCAATTCCTGGCCTTTTCCTTGCCTTCATGGTTAACATGAATGCTCCACCGTGGAGCCTCTAATCTCGGGGGTCTCGAGGGTCTCTCTTTATCCCCCACATCTGCCTTTTCCTGAGGAACCGCTGGCCCTTCCTGATCCTCCGACCCCTCTCCTGAGAAGAGCCAGTCCAAGGCCCCTTCTTCTACTTCAATAACCTGAGGTCTCCCCCCTGCCTTTTCCTCCTGAGGCCTTTGAAACGGCGCCAGGGCCGGCAGGGTCACCACTGCCTTCCTTGTGCTAGGGCCCCATCCCTTCTTAGCTTTCGGCATCTTCTCCCCCAAAGGGATCTCTGCCCCCTCTCCTGCAACCTCTGCTGTGGGTGCTGCTGGGGATGCCGCCCTTCGAGGTTGGTCCACCTCCATGGGGACCGTTTCGACCCCTTCCTCCTGCTCCTGCTGTCCCTGTTCCTGCTCCTGCGGGGGCTCTGGCCTGGCTTCGGCGTCGGGGTCCGCACTTGTCCCCTCTTCTGCCTCTCCCTCAGGCCTCCTTCGGGACATGAGGGTTTTCACCACCCTCCAGGCCCGCTGGACTGTCTGCTCCTTCATCCTTCTGTACCTCCTTTGGGTCCATTTCACTGCCACCTGCCAGGCCTCTTTCCAATTTACCCCAGGGTCCCTATTACCTCCTTACCTGCCCTCCATAGGGCCCCCTGGTAATGTTCTTCCAGAATGGTCAGGCCATTCTGCAACCACTCATTGGTGTTATCTTGAAGCCTGCATTCTGTCCTTGCTGACTGGAAGGCCGGCTGGACCTTCTTGGCTGGGCTGCCAACCTCGCCAGTCTACCGGGCGGGCCCTCCCGGCCGTCCTCCACCTCCACGGTGTAGTGGAATAATTTAAGAAATGAATGGAGGGCTCGGACCAGGCTTCTAAATTCTGGATCCCCCGTCGCCCTCCTCCCTTCAATTCCCAGCCTCTTGTCTTCTTACTTAATTTCTCCTTCCTCCCGTACCTCTCGCTCCTCCTTCGTTACCAACATTCCTCCTTCTTCCTCTCCACCTCCTTTCCCCCTCCGGTTCACTCCTTCTCCAAACGCTTGTCCATCCTCTTCCACTCCTCTCCCTCCTTTCGTCCACCTGTCTTCTTCCCACCTCCTCTCTTAGAAAGGGTTAGGGTTAGGTTAGAGTTAGGGTCCTCCAGAAAGGGTTAGGGTAAGGGTCCTCCAGAAAGGGTTAGGTTTAGGTTAGGGTCCTCCGCAAAGGGTTAGGGTTTCTCAACCTCATTCAACCCGGACACTCTACCAGAGTCAAAGTTGACAGGACCCCAACTGCCCTGCTCCTACTGGGGCCCAGTCCCTTACTGGCCTTCCCCAACTTCGGGGTCTCCACCCTGAGGCAGATCTCTTCCAGCTCCTCTTCCAAGCTTTACCCTGGACTTTCCCCTAAGTCCGAGACCTTCTGTGGGACACCACCCCCCTTAGATGTCACAGCCGAAGACCCCTTGGCCGGCTGACTCTCCACGACCGGCTGGGGCCCCTTCACCGCAGCCTTCTGGCTACCCTCAGGGACCACTTCCGTCTCCCCAACCACTCTCCTACTCCCGTGCGCCTCTTCTTCTCCCTCCCGTACTTCAACCTCTTCCCTCGATGGAGAAAAAGGTGGCCTGGCCTGGCCTGAAACCGTACGGCCCTACTCTCGGGGCCCGGCTTGAGTCGGGCGAACACTGTTGAGGCCCACCGAATGGTGACCTCCCTGAGGCTCTTAACACCACGACGGGTCCACTTGATTGCGATCTCCCAAGACTCCTTCCAGCGCACTCTGGAGGCATGGGAGACCGCCTGGCAGCTTCCTGCAGGGCCCTTTCATAGTGATCCTCCAGGATGTCTGTCCCGGTCTGCAGCCAATTCTTGGCATTCCCAAATATTAGGTTAGAGTTAACGCCCCTCAGGCCGCAGTTCCTCTGGTGCTGCTGCTGCGTGTTCGTGACACATTAACTGACTCATCCATGGATGGTCCTCCATTATCCACCTGCACAGACAATAATATGAAATAAAATCAGAATGCTGTTGTCTTTCATGCATGAAAAAATAAATAAATGTACAAATACATAGGGAAATAAATACAAATGAATGCATTACAATTAAGCAAATATACAAATAAATAACAAAGTAAAACAAAATATAGTTATAAATACATACAGAAAAAAATATATATTTTCCTATTATTAAACGTATTGATTTATATATATGTTTGCATGTTTATTCCATTACAATTAAGCAAATATACAAATAAATAACAAAGTAAAACAAAATATAGTTATAAATACATACAGAAAAAAAAATATATTTTCCTATTATTAAACGTATTGATTTATATATATGTTTGCATGTTTATTCTTTCATAAACAACAGGATACACAAATAACTTATTTATATTTACAACAAAAAGATGGATAAATGAACCGAACTACTAAAAACAGGAAACGCCATTCAAGCAAATGTACGTAATTTTTCTGACAAAGGAGTATTTTCTTTGGTTTTGTCCAATGAAAAAACGTTATTTGTAAATGTACATAAGCATCTCAAACCAGCCTGTCACTAAAGTCAGCTTTATATCATGTAGATGTGCAGCTTCAGACTGTAATGCAGTGGGTCAGAGTTCACCGAACACGGCTTTCTTACTCAGCCAGAAGATGTTGTTACGCCTAACCTCTAAACTAATACACTCTCATCTTTGATCTAGTCAAGGTAGTGCTGTCACGGTAGTGGAGTTTCTCATTTATATATAATGCATTAACACAAGTCACCTAAATTTATGTGGAAAAAACATAATTTGCTGAAAAGTGAATACTTTACACCCTTGTCTCTGAACAGACGATTAGCACTGACCCGAGTCCCTGTGTGAGGAGCAGATCTCAGTGTATCAGCAGCACACAGTGTTCAATAGTCGTGGGGAGGGTCTTGTGGCAGGACTCTACATATAACGAAAGGCAAAGAGGGAAAACACAAGAATGAGAAAAATATTCAAACAAATCTGAAACGCATTCAATTTTGAGTTATTTTTTATCATCACTGCAATACATATTTTGTTATTTTGATTAGATAATAATCAAGTCCTCTAAAACAGAAGCAAATAAAATGAGAAACTAACTGCACATGTAATCTACATGTATGTGATGTCAGTGCTCTGGGCTTCGCATAGATATGTAATGCGTAGATATTCAAAAATTCCCATATTTAAGGATGCCTGGATTTATATAAAATGGAAACACTGTACAATAAGATCCCATCATTAACTAAGGTTAATAAATGTTGTAGAACTATTGCTCATTGCTAGTTTGTTCATTTCAAAATTTACTAATACATTTTTTTAATTGAGTTAAATTTTTTGTCTTTTATTTTATCTACACTATGAGCTAACATGAATGATCATGGTACAATTGTGTTGCTAAAATATTAATAAATGCTGTAAAAATGTAAATTGCAAAATGCAAGTGGGACTTGCAAAGTGTTCGCTATGAAGTTTACGTACATGTTTCTAGGTCACACCTGCATTTGAGAGATGATGTTTGCTGTACTGCTCGATGGCTTATAGCACTACCAATATGAAGAAAAGAATAATAAAAAAAATAATAAAAAAATGTAAATTGTGATTTTCCTGAAAAATGTGTGATATCTGGCAGAATTTCCGGAAACCCTGAACTCCAATCAAGAGCTGAGCCCAGCGGTCAGCATCCACATCCCAGCACATGTACCCACTGGAGACGACACACACTACCTACTTCATCATTGCTGATTCTTCCTTAAGGCGAGATACGGCAGACAAAAACATCGGGGGTTTTTTACTGGTCAATTGTGAGATTTTTGGATATTTGTCTTCAATAACATTCTTCCCACTGCGCATAGACACGTCAAAACGACGTATTTTCTACGTCGTTTTTGCACGTCCAATTTTGCTCCCCTTGAAGGTGCAGACTGTGACGCCAGATGACGTCTTTTTCCGACGTCTTCCGCACGTCTAATGTTGACGTCCGTCCACAAAAGTTCGCTTGTGGGAAGGAAGGAAGGAGACGGGGTCGGCTTGCTGTGGATCGTGTGTTTTATTAGATACTGTGCGTCTTTTCCAAACAATAATCGCGCTCAGTGCGCTCAAACAAAACAGCGGCTTCTTCTCATGAGATGACACACACACACACACACACACACACACACACACACACACACCTTATTCTTGCTTTCCCTGGGAATCGAACTCATGATCTTAGCGTTACAAGCACCAACGCTCTACTGTTTGAGCTACAGTATCACACCTTTGTACGTGTCTCCAGTTATCACCTGATGCTGAGACGATCAAATGGAGTTTTTGGAAAATGATCTTAAATAATTATAAATAATCTGTAGGCCTATTCGAATATGTATTAATCATGTTGATAATGCGCGAATGAGGCGTTTAGCGCGGCGCGGACGAGCGAATGAGGCGAATTGAGTGTCTGGCGCGATACGCGCAAGTGATTTGAGGGTGAGAGAGTGAGATAATTCTGTTTAGTCCAGAGGATATATCACGTTTAGGCTAAAAATAGGTTCGCCGCTTATCGCGGTTTGGAAAGAAACTGCATCTTGCAGTACATTTTAAACAAGGAAATAGCGATTTGGCATGAAATGTGGATGGAGCGAATAGGTTCAGTACACAGCAAAATGACATGACAAACTCTTTTTTTTTAAATGGCAAAAGTAGTAATAATCATGTAAATTTCCTGCACCTGTTGCCGTTTATTGCGTGACGTCCAAAAAAATTACCCAGTTGTAATAATCATGAAATTTCCTGCACCTGTCATAGACGTCCAAAAAAAATTACCCCGTTCAAAGGTCAAATTTTGAACGTCAATATGACGTCCAGGTTGGGTCATGGTTGGACGTCCAAATAGTGGACTAGTTTGGACGTCGAATAGATGTCCAGAATTGGTCAGGACCGACGGACCCAATATAGACATGATCTGCACGTCTATCCGACGTCCAATGTTTAGTGGGTTCTTTCAGACTTGTGGTGAAAAAAAAGTCTGAAATACACATTTAGGTCTTTATTTTATTACACTTTATCTGTTTGCGTCTGTAGATTTCTCACAAATTCAACAAAAGTTGGCGTTCTTAATCAACACGCTGCTCGCGATCTCTGTCTGCTCTCTGTCATCACACACACACCATTAGAAAGCTCTTTCTCTCCTGTACAAGGCTGTCGGATCCAAATATGGTCATTTCCTTTAATCAGCAGCCAATCCTGAAAGTAAAAGGGCTGAATGCGCAATCTCATTGGCTGATGATAAATCTTTAAAGCCCGTTTACATACACCAAACTCTCCAGTCTTGTACCTAGTTATATTATGAAGACATTTACAGAGGGATTTGTAAATATATTATTCCTAGCCTGATTTATATAACATTTTATTCCAAAAAACATGGTGAAAATATTTTGTTAAGGCTATTGACAGTATATTCTGATTTACAGGACAACAAAAGTAGATATCCATAAATCCCCATCTAATATGTGAACACAATGGAAACATTTTTTAACCTGGCTTTATCCAATACTCAGATTTCGTTAAGATGAGAAAAACATGTATTACAAGTTTTCTGTAATTTAATGTTTAAATATATGCAAATTAGTGCATATTTAATTAGACATTGCCTAATTTGCATATTTAAACATTAAATTACAGAAAACTTGTAATACATGTTTTTCTCATCTTAATGTAGGTAATCAACTGGGAAAGTTTCTCTGTGATATCTGCTAGTTACAAATGTTATCCTATTCACCTGTAGTGTCTCGCCTTAAGTGGTAATGGAAACTAAAGTGTGTCCCAGAACTCACTGGGAACTCACCCAGATTACTGACAGTACCACAGTACCATTGGTCAGGGCTTGATGCGTATTGTTTTATCCAGTGCTTTTAGGGTGAAAAATTTAGGAGCACATCTATAAACTTTAGAGGCACAATGAAAAATGAGAGAATAATAGGGGTGGGGTGGGGTGGGTGGGGTCAATTAATTATGGATATAAACAAACAAGTAAAACACAAATTAATGTCAAATGCATTCACATTTTATTTTAATAGGTAGGACTGAACGATTATGACAAAAATGATAATTGTTGATTGTTCCCTTGAAATTGTTATTGTGATTATTAATTACGATTATCACAACATTGAATGATGTTTTGAATAGTTTGGCTATGGGACCCACATTTCCCCATGGTCATCAAGCCGCGACCCACCTTTTTAGGAATTATATAAGCCTATTATAATACATTTGTTTACACAAAAATTGTTGACACACAAGTTCTGTCCCCCTTTACTTAACAAAAAAAATTTAAGAATATGACAAATACTGATAGACAGTAGGCACTGCGAGGTTAAGCTATTAAATAGCAGTCCCAAACTAGTTTTTGTTAATACAATCTTGGTATGAGCCACCACAGTCATATAAAAATATACAAAATAACCAGTAAGTGGCATTTTGTTATGGAAACAAACAATTAGGCTACCATGGTGATACACAATTAGAAGAACTGGTAAAGAAACATGGAAACTGCTCCTGATAAATAGCAACACACATGACGTACCAATAACGTAATTTATTGGTATTTTACTTTTATTTCTTACCTTACTAATTTACGACGTTGCATTCTCGTATGTCTTTTGCGCTTTAGTGAAGTGATACAGCGCGCGCCGCCGCATTTGCGCGTGCAGTTGAAGAGTGCGCGCTCCTGCAGTAGCCTATAGCGGCTGAGAGGACAGGAAAGTCCGTTTTTCTGAGGTGAGAGACTTTGCGCTGCCTGTTGTCTTTGAGCTGCTGCTGGCGCCTCACGCACGGCGACGTCACAGATAGGCAGACTGAATCGAGTAACGTTTAACGCCTTTATCATTAAAAGTGCAAAGAAAAAACATCCATATAAAGTCTGACGTGCTTAATCCAATGCGCTATTTCCTAGTATCGATACAATCGATTCATTACCTTTTAAAACGATGTTAGATCGATATATGTCGTCCGGAAGACCAACTTGCCGAGCACAGATCGATGCAGTTGGATCGTAGGAATATAAATCGATACATCGATGTAGTTGATAATCGTTACACCCCTAATATATATATCTCCATTAGATACAGATATATCTATCTATATCTATATCTATATATATAAACAATAATGGTTTCACAATACGATTTTCTATTTTTTTTTCTACAAATGAGATTTAAGTCAAGTCAAGTATATTTGTATAGCGCTTTTCACAATACAGATTGTATCAAAGCAGCTTCACAGTATTAAATTAAACTAATACAACAAGGTTTGTTTCTAGTGGAATTTATTGATTGATAAAATCAAATTAAATATCCCCAGAATATCCCTAACTGAGCAAGCCAAAGGCAACAAATTTGCCTAAACAAGTCTAAAGTTTAAAATTTCTTTAGAAAATTTGAAATTTTTGTCAAGTCTAAAATGTGCCTACACAAGTTAAATCTAAACAAGATTTAAGACAAATTATAAATAAAAAAGTGTCTCTTTTAATATTTCTCAGACAAAATGCTGCACATTTCTTTTTAATTTTGAAATATATTTTGTCAAGTAATAACACTAAAATTAAAAGTGTGTGTGTGTGTGTGTGTGTGTGTGTGTGTGTGT
>FLSR01004885.1:19990809-20062401 GCA_900092035.1 Leuciscus waleckii | reverse complement strand
GCAATTCTGAGAAAAAGTCAAAATTGCTGACTTTTTTTTAACCTCAGAATAGTTTAATCTCACAATTCTGACTTTATAACACACAATTGCGACTTTATTTCTCAGAATTGCGACTTTATATCTTGCAATTGCGACTTTATTTCTCAGAATTGCGACTTTATTTCTCAGAATTGCGACTTTATTTTTTCAGAATTGCGACTTTATATCTTGCATTGCGACTTTATTTCTCAGAATTGCGACTTTATTTCTCAGAATTCTGACTTCATATCTCGCAATTGTGAGATAAAAAGTCGCAATTTTTATTAGTTATTTATTATTCAGTGGCGGAAACAAGCTTCCATAACTCATGAAGTAGCCTAAGGCAATATTTTTACTCTAATAGCTTATCTTTCCCCACACATGTGAACTGTGATCATGCACAACGAAAAAACATGCGAACTGGACGCGCGTCTACCGCGCCGCGTGTAAACGCGTCTTTACATTGAAATCACTCGCACCAGACGCTCAAGAGTGAGTGAGTAATCAAAAAACCTTTGCTTTAGACTCAATTGAGTGAAACACCGTATGTGTAACTTCGACCATTCTCAGTGGTGTGACTGGGACACTAACTCTGCTTGTCATCAAACAGATAATCAGACTGTGCTGTTTATTCCCGCTTCAGTAATATGCTGAATATGCTGCCCTCCATTCGACACACAGCTCCACTGCCCAGCGGACCTGCAACCGTCTCGCAACTGTTGATAGGCTATTACTCGTGAGGTGTAACCAATCAGATAGCGCTGTGGGCGGGACATTGAGCAAGTCTGCAGAGTGGTGATTACAGAGAGGCTGCGGCAGCTATATCAGAGCCAGCCAAAGTTGCGCATTTTAAAATAAAATTGACTTTAATCAAACCACGGATCCGTGATAAGTCCCGCCACTAGTGTAGTAGCACTGATCACTTTGAGGGGGGGATAAATTTATCCCCACCGGGGATAAAAATTATTAAGCAGAGGCAGGGATACATTGACCAGAAAGGGGGAAATCCCACGCATCCCCCCCAGCAAATCGCACCCATTTAGTATATATATATATATAATATATTTAATCAAACCACGGATCCGTGATAAGTCCCGCCACTAGTGTAGTAGCACTGATCACTTTGAGGGGGGGATACATTTATCCCCACCGGGGATAAAAATTATTAAGCAGAGGCAGGGATACATTGACCAGAAAGGGGGAAATCCCACGCATCCCCCCCGGCAAATCGCACCCTGGCTGTATGTGTGAAGCCAAATGATCTGCCAGCTACGGAAGCTTGTTTCCACCACAGAGTAACAGAGTGAAAAATAAAAAAGGTAATTGCAACTTTTAAATCTCACAATTCAGACTTTTTATCTCAGAATTACATGATATAAAGTCGCAATTGCAGGTTATAAAGTCAGAAGTGCATGATATAAAGTCGCAAAATTGCGTGTTATAAAGTCAGAATTATGAGATATAAACTCACAATTGCGAGAAATATACTTGAAATTCTGACTTTTTTTCTCAGAATTGCATGTTTTTATCCTGCAATTCTGACTTTATAATACGCAATTGGGAGATATTAAGTCAGAATTGCATGATATAAAGTCGCAGTTGCATGTCATAAAGTCAGAATTGTGAGATATAAACTATAGGTAAAAAAGTTTTTCTCGAGATTAAAGTCATTATAATGCGAGATTAAACTCGTTAAATTTCGAGAGAAAAAAGTCGAAATACAATCTTGAGAATAAACTCATTAAATATCCAGAATAAAGTCGTTGTGTTTCGAGAAAAAAAGTCGAAATGAAATGTAGAGAATAACGCATTGGATCAGTGTTCATTATAGCCTACTGATAGAGGACATGGCAGAGTTGGATCACTTAGTCAAGCTATATTTTAGACTTTCTTTCAGTAACAAAGAATAGAACATTCTTAGGTCGGCTAGGTCTTTTTAGAAGAAAAAATCAGTCCAATTTGCGCGATGTACTCGCTTTTGTCCAACATGAAATTCATCGAGGTTTCGTAGTTTCCCAGGATACCATTAGGCCTGTCGCGATAGTCGACAAGTCAATTAATCGCACGATAAAAAAAAATCAGCTCGATAATTTTTCCGGGCCGCGATAATTCCATTTGCATGCTTGTTTGTTTTCCTCGTCTCTCTCTCTCAGTCTCTACCAAAGAGATTGGATGACCACTCTCGGTTCTTTAGCGTATAGGAGGAGTGAACTCTCTTGTCAGTTGCATGGTCTTTGTGTGGGGAGGCGGCGCCGCGGGGCTTGTCAGTCACATGGTCTTTGTCTGGGAAAGCGCCGGCGGGACTGTTTGCGCCGTGGTGGAAAGTTTAATTCTTTCCAGAGACTCGTTCATTTTCAGTTCGTTCACCAAAATGATTCGTTCAGACTCGTTCACTGATTCGTTCAGTGATAATTTCTTCATATTAGATATATACTGCAGCAGGTGGCGAAAAAGAGTGTATTTTATGTTATGTTTTAATGAACGTATTTACTTGTTACAAAAAAAAGTGATTTGGCTTTGTTAAAATGTGTGCCTTCTTTACTAAATTAATAACATAAGTCTAAATAAGTGGTTCAGATGACCAAACGGTTTTCTTGCATAATTAACATTTTAATTATTTAGTCAGACATACACATTCATAAATCTGGGATTATATTAAACTTGATGTTCTGTATGTTGAATATGAATATAAACAATTATATGTGCACAGTGCACACCTATAAATGCGCTTTGAATGAGATTAAATCACATGCTAAATGACCGATCTACCCAGTACTCTCATTCACGAACGAAAGTACCAGTATAGTTCAATTCGTTCACGAACGTGATCTCTCCCTCTCGTTCAGACTCAAGACAGAGCGATCTCAGCAGTGATAGGCAAATTCGTTCAGTAGATCCAACCAAATACATGCCCCTTCACAGCCCCAACTGAAATGCTATTTGCTGACGTTATGAGACCTAACCAATACTGTCATATTTTTTTGGTTTGTTTTAGTTTTTAGAGAAGTGCATATGACATGAATAAAACGTAATGAATTCATTTTGATAATACAAAATGAACACAAGTAGGCCTAGTCAAGTAAATTGTTCAAAGTGCAAAATACCACAAAACTAAGACTAAAACACACAACCAAAATATAAGAAAAGCAGGTAACGAGAAGTGTAAATTTAAATCAAGTAAACAGTCAAGTGCGCCCCCCTTAACTCAAACCAAGTGAAAAATGACGATGTTAATTTGTCTTTGTTATATTTAACCAATATATTGCGTTATTAACCTGTTTTCATTACAATGGTAAAGTGTAAATTTGTTTATTTGATGCAAACATGCTAACTACACAAACCTAGCTCTATCGGTTCGCCATCATTATCGTTCAAACAACTGGTTATTTTCGTTCATGAACGACATACCAGTTCGTTCAACTCGTACACAAACGATAAGATCTCTCTCTCGTTCAGACCTATGGTTCAGACTCAAAAGCAACTCGGTCACAGTCAGTGAAGGGCGTATTCGTTCACTACATCCAACAAATCACATGCTCCGTCACATCTCATACTCGAAGGCTATTGGCTTGAGGTTTAGTCATTCTTGACAGGTTGAAAACACAGAGCTACCCGGTTCACTGAGCTGCGCATGCGCTGCTAATAGCGCCGCGCGGCTGTGGAGGGAGGAATTTCAGTGAACGAGAAATATGAGTCAATGGATTACGTGAACGAGAACGATTCGTTCACCTAAAAGATTCGTTCAAAAAGAACGATTCGTTCACGAACGTAACATCACTAGTCTCGAGTCGTTTGTTCATCACGTGACAGCGCGGTGTCCCCTTATTCATGGGTTTCATCAGGTCCCTTTCCACAGGTGTATAAAATCAAGCACCTAGATTATGAATGCAGACTGCATTGTGCTTGATTCTCGAAATTTAACGAGTTTAATCTCGAATTATAATGACTTTAATCTCGAGATGGTTTTATTTTTTTATTATTGCTTGGCCCTAATCCTCTTCCGTATCAATGAGCCCCGATAAATGCAGTTTGTACTATTTCTAAAACGCTTCTTTATAAAGAACATTGTTTTCTCAATACTTTACCTATACCGCTGTGAAGGAAAGAGCGCACAATCGATCATCGAGGCATCGATATCAACCTATTCAGCACCTCCACCATGGACAGCGCCTGCTAAGGTCGAACTTAAGAAGGTTTACCTTAAGCAACATCCTAAGGTATAGTTCGGAGAACATACGTAGGAAATGTATACCTGTAGTTAAGGTGTACCTTTTGAGTCTTCGTAGCGCGCTAAAAGACAACGTTATCGGAGAACGCAGCCCTGTATGTAGTAGATGTCTCAAGATAAAGCAGTGTGAAACAACACAATACCTGTGTGTGTTAAACTGAGACTTCACGTTCGGCCCGTGGAGTTTCGTCTGGCGTCTCTCTCCTTCTGGCTCGGCACTGTGACATTCCTCTGTGGCCGACAGCAAAACACAGCCTGCAAAACATATAACATAATAATGTATATCTTTGTACAATAAACACTGGATCAGAGGAGTGACCAAATCCACTTTACCAGAGTCCAGTTCAGGCACAAGCTTCAAGTCAAACACTAAATACGACAGCATCTGATAGTTCATCTGTACCAGTGTAAATATTCCCCTAGCCTTGAGTCACTTTCTTTACCATATCACATTTACCACAGATTCTGTAACCCTGCCCCAAACATAACCATTTCATAGATAATATAAAAAGAATAAATACAATTAAATGGACAAAAATGAGTAGAAAAAAGACAACTGTTGTAACAATATTGCATTAATAAGGTATTTCACGACCTTAATCCCACTTCTACGTCTAACCCACCCATAACCATTTCTAAATATATGTACTTTTATAGAGAAAAGCATAACAGGCACACAAGTGTAATCATGATAGTGTATTATTGCAGAAATGTTTAAGCCCAAATGGAGATGTGTTGCAGTCGCAGTCCTCTGTGTGTCATTATATTACTGAGCTAAGAGCAGAATTAACTTTTCTGTTATGTGAAATGTGTTGTAAATACTGATCTATATAGAGATCTGTGGTCTTACAGCTTCTTTAGGCGCTAATATGCTAATTTATGCAAATGTATGTGTGAATTTAAGCGGGATTTGGCGTTAGCGGTCTCTGACTGAATCTGTTCCTCACAATCGCGCGATTATAAAGACTTATTTTGTGCATTTATGTTGCGTTTACAGAAAACGCTTATTGTGTCCTGGCAAACAAAATAAATATAAGGCAACAAAAAAAGTGTAGTCTTTTAACAATATGTAACGTTAATTATCATCCGAAACGCACCACAATTCCCGAATATGTGTCGTAGCCTACTTATGCACACGTGACTAAAGTTAGCTTTCCCCAAAAGTAAATACTTTTAGCCAGGATCTCTCCCTGTTAATCATCAAAATGAAAACCCCCTCAGTCACCTAGATAATTGTGAAAATGTCTGCTAAAATGATCTTTACCCGTCCACATTAGGCACATTACTGGAACAATTAAGGAAGATGGGCCTAGTCGGGCCACTAATTAATGAAAACAATACCTATAATAGCATTACTTTGAGTTATCCTTACCTTTTCGCAGCACGAAGACAGGTGATAACGGCTTTCACAGTGTCAAGCTCGCTCTTCGAAGGATGAGTGGAACTACTGACACAGATTCTGATCGGCTGGAAGGTGTGCCTTCACACGGTGGATTCCAGTCCGCTTAATCAACACTTCCTGGCATGTTGATGTAACTGCTTCTTTAATTCCTTTCCATTTGCTCTCGAGGGGGCCTTCTTCCTCTTCCGGCAGCTCCTGTAATACTTGAAACTTGTTGCTGAGGGTTAACTTGAACTCTTGTATCTTGATAGTCGCTTGAGTATGACATTGGTGTAATGCTGCTAAACTAATGACATCATACTTTCATAAGCATCAAATGGTCTGCAATGAAATATGTTTCATGACTTATTTATTTGAAATTTATTTGAAGGATAACCCCTTGAGATGCACCACCTCGTTTTCGAGGGTGTCCTTAAAACAAACACAAATACAGACAACAGGTTACATTGTATAACACATAATACTTCACATTCATACCAACATTTAGCTCTCCATATCTCCTCACATACCAGCCCTCTAAGTACATTAAAACAGTAAGTATACAGTCATCACATATAACATGCAGGTTCAGTACCATTCAGTATAATGAAAATCACATGTTTGAAAGTGGGTATAATCAAAAGCAAAAACATGTATTCTGCAAATGATCATGTAGTAATGGCCTAAAAAGATTAAACGAAGTAATGGATCTGATTACACTTGGTAAACTGTTCCAATCTGATGGAGCTTTAAATTGGAATGCCCGACGACCAACTTCTTTATTAATTTTGGGAACATAAAAAAATAATTGATCAGTGTGCCTTAAATTATATGAAGAGCGAAATGGAGTTAGATATTGTTTTAGATACAAAGGATAATTTAAGTAATAACATTTAAAAATAAACTGAAGCCAATGAAAATGCCTTCTTGAATTTAAAGATAACCATTTTAATAATTCATACATTTGGCAGTGGTGCGTTTTGTATGGACATCTCAATACAAATCTGCAAAGACTATTATAAATAACATTAAGAGGACGGAGATTTGTATCAGAGGTGTTCTGGTAGATTATATCGGCATAGTCAAGGATTGGAAGTATTAACTGAGGAATAATTCTTTTTCTAACCGAGGAGTAAAACAATTAATAGAGGAATAAAGTATTCTAAGTCGATATGATATTTTTTTAATAACTGAGTCAATATGTGATCTAAATGACAATTGAGAATCAAGCTGAAGACCTAAATATTTAAACTCATCAACTTTTAACACTGAAGTTCCGTCTACAAAATTAAGGAGAAGTCAATTGGTGGTGAAATTTGTTTTGTATTAAACAACATATAATAAGACTTCTTTTTGTTTAACAGAAGTTTATTATAAGTAAACCAGTTTTGAACTACGTCAAAATCAGACTGCAGTGATCGCTGAATATAAGAAATATCAGAGCTAGAAAAATAAATTACAGTATCATCTGCATATAACTGAATTTGACAATTAGAACAAACCTGTGGAAGATTATTTATAAAAATAGAAAACAATAGTGGTCCAAGAGATGAGCCCTGAGGTACTCCTCTATCAATAGTTTTAAAATCCGAGCAACTTCCCCGATACAAAACACATTGTTGTCTATGGTGTAAGTATGAATTAAACCAAAGTAAAGAAGATCTTGAAAGGCCAATATCATACAATTTATCTAAAAGAAGATAATGATCAACTAAATCAAAAGCTTTGGTTAAATCAATAAATATGGCACCAGTTAATTTATTAGAATCGAAAGAAGATGTAATATCATTGGTAATTTTTAGAAGAACGCTTGTTGTAGAAAAATTTGGTCGGAAGCCGGACTGAAAAGGAGATATAATATTGGAGTCATTAAAATACTTTGACAATTGATTGAAAATGATTTTTTCAAATATTTTCACCACGCTATTAATTATTGAGATTGGTCTATAATTATTAATGTCATCTTGATCACCGTTTTTATACAATGGAGTAACTCTGGTACGTTTCCAAGATAATGGAGTAGTGCATGTTGTCAGTGATAAATTAAATAAATCAGACAACGGGTACACCAGGACATGTGAGGCCATTTTCAGAAACTTGATTTCCAACCCATCTGGGCCTGCGCTGCTTTCTGAGTCTAAACTGTCGTAACCTGCTGAACTTCTACAGGACTGATGAGTCTAAAGGAGAAGGAGTTTTCACAAATATGATTAGGAGGATTAAAATTGGAATTGAACTCAGAAGAATCAGAGGGTATAGGACTACCTTTGGTAAAGTATTGATTAAATGCATTGGCAATTTCAAAGGAATCATCACAATTTCGTTATTTATTCGTATGAAATTAGTTTGTTTTTTGGATGAAAAATTGGTTAAATCATTAATTCTATCCCACAATGTTTTGGGATTATTATAATTTGTTGCTAGACAATCCTTAAAATAATTTGCTTTAGCATTTCGCGTTTTTGTTGTACATAAATTCCTCAACTTCTTATAAGTATCCCAATCTGTCGAATCCCATGTTCAGCGCTATTTTCTCCAAGCTCTATCTCTATCTTTGAAAAGATTTATTAAATCGCCATTTATCCAAGGCAAGTGTCTTCCCTTAACTTTCATTATTTTCCAAGGTGCATGTTTATCAATAATTTTAGTGACTTCTAAATAAAAATAGTTCCATGCATCTTCAACAAAAGGGATTAACTGAAATCTATCCCAATTGATGTTAGTCATATCCTGAATAAAGTGTTCAGAATTAATATTTTTTGATTGTCTGACCCTAATTAATTTTGGAGGTAGTCTAGGTATGTTTATTTTCCAGACACAGTAGATCATAGAATGATCGCTAAATGAGTCTGGCAAAACTCCAGATGAAATAATCCTATCTGGATGTGTGACTAGGATCCAGTCTAGCAAGGATGATGAGTTAGAATCCTTTCTGGTGGGTTCTGTTATAAGTTGTGTTAAATTTGAACTACTAAATAAATTACGATCGTACCTGCATGAGCCAGCTAACCAGTTATTATTAAAATCACCCAAAAGTATCATTTCAGTGTGATCATCAAGGGATTTAATAGTTGATATAATACCTTTAGTGGATTCAACCGGAGCTTTTGGGGGTCTATAAATATTGCCTATTATTAATTGTTTATTTTTATCAAGAATTATTTTAACAATAAAAATTCAAAATACAGGGGATTCTCCTTTGGTGTAATAAGTTCTGAAACTAGAGTCGAGGAAATATATGTAGCCACTCCTCCTCCTCTAGAATTACGATCAGATCTGTATAAGACATAATTGTCAAGTTTTATATCATCATCTGATATCGTACTATTGAGCCAGTCTCGGAAAGTGTGATTACTTTAGGTTTATTATAAGTAAGCCAGGCTCTTAAAAGGTCAATTTTGGGTAGTAAACTTCTGATATTCAGATGAATGATATACATACCTTTACTGATGTTCATACTACAGTTTTAATATGACAGTAAACAAAGCAGTCCGACAGACGAAACATGGCAATAGCAAGGACTAGCTGTAAAAAGGTAGAAAAGAGAGCTTATACACTCATTCACATATACACACACATTTCTACATAAAAACATAATCTAAACAAAAAATAAAATAAACAAAAAAAATTTGCCAAGCTCAGTCTGCTTTTTAGCGTTTTATTAAATGGACTAGAGAATATAAATAATGAGCTGTATTCATACTACTGGTCAAAACCTCAAACATCCCATCCCTTCCTCTGGGGAAAAAACGTTTTTAAAAAAAGGAAAAAATAAATAAAAAAAGGTACAATGCTTCATTAGTAAATTACCATATACCAGTCAAAAATAGTACGATAATTTCACAAAGTTTAAGTCTAGGCAGCTTAAGAAGCAAAGTGATTCACAACGACCAACTATCAGCCACTACTAAAGTGGTGTACTTATTGTAAGTTTAGAGCAATTTATACTATTTGCGGCAAATAGAGGTCATGTTAGTTCAGCCACAGGTGGCATACTGCCCACATCAGACCATGAAAAAAAAACAAAAAATCAGCTCAAAAATACCAAAATAAATCAACTTAGCTATTCAGCTGTATAAGATCTAACACAAACAGATACTATCAATAAGACTAACAGAAAAAATAACAGTATTACGAAAGTCCCATGGGAGCATTACGAAGGAAGCCCTCTGCCTCCTCAGGGGAATGGAAGTGGTAACCTTACCATCCACAGTTACCCTCAGCGTTGCAGGATACTGTAACGAGTAATTGATATCCAGCTCTCGGAGTTTCTTCTTAATGGGATCGAAAAGACGGCGTTTCTCAAGAAGGGCAGCGCTGTAGTCTGGGTAAATGTAAATACGTGTCCCCTTGTACTGAGATGCCCCTTCTCCCGAGCCAGACGGAGAATTTTCATCTTGTCCTGAAGGTTCAGGAGCTTTATCAAGATTGACCTTGCACCCGATTTGAAGTTGGGATTACGTACAGTTGAAGTGCGATGTGCCCTCTCAATCACTGGAGGTATAGGGTAGTTTTCCACTCCGAGAAGCTGAGGAATAAGCTGCTTCATGAAGCCCAGTATGTCACGTCCCTCTGCTTGTTCCGGGACCCGCAAAAAGCGGAGATTATGTAACCGACTTCTGTTCTCCATTTCCTCTGTTTTTTCTCTCAGCTGAGTATTTTCCTTCTCAATAAATTCAATACGTTTTTCCAGGTCGGATATATTGTCTTCATTAGCACTGACTCTTTGCTCCAGTAGGGTAACTTGGTCTCCAATAGTAGTCAGGGAGGCCTCTATTGTGTTCAGGCTCGTTTGTAGATTATCCATTTTAGAATCAAAGTGTGCGAGCAACTCGTTTTTCAGCTCTTGTATCACTTCAGATATATACTTGTTGGAAGTCATTGTGACACACACAAAGAAGCAGAGCACGCTCTTAATTGTCGTCTGTTTGTGTCAGTTTAGTTATAAAGTTACACAAGAAATATTGGCCTTTGTTGAAAATATAAAGATAGATGCCTTGAGTCCACAATATTTAAACAAAATGATTCATAGTGCAGACCTGAGCTTCAGCAAACACTCACGCTGTTGTCAATGCGGCCATCTTGTATGCACTCAATGCACTCAACATCCTCCAATACTTTACATTCAGAGCATATGCCATTACTTTTACCTATTAAGGATAAAGTAGAATTAAGGCCTGTGTGTCCCAACCTCAATCTGGTTATAATACCTCTTCATGTCTATTAAGACCCAATGAGGTGATTCTTTCCCCTCCAACACAGTTCTGGTTCCTATGGTAGTGTCTGGCATTACTCTCTGACTCCCATTCATCTTGCCACCTTAGCATAATCTGTGATTTAATTAAAGCTATAGCATCCCCTTTACCCAATGGAATGTGAATTCTACTTGGTCTAATTCCAGAGCTTTTTTAGCTAATTTATCAGCAATTTCATTACCATCAATTCCATAATGGCCTGGAATCCAACAGAACTGCACCGCTAGTCCAAGACTTATAAGATTTAAAAGAAGGTGCTTTACCTCTAATACCAAATCTTCACGTATTGCATTATCTGTTATAAAACTTTGTAATACTGCCATAGAGTCAGTATAACTGATCTAAGAGGTTTAGTCTCTTCAACCCACCGAAGGGCGATTATTATTGCAGTCATCTCTATTGAATACACTGATAAATGGTCACTCACTCTATACCCATATCTTTTCTCAAATTCTGGTATATAAATACCAATACCACAATGAACTTTGGGCTCTTTAGAGCCATCTGTAAATATTTTCAAATATCCATAATATGAAGTATTTAAATAACTTAAGCAAGCTTCAGTAAAACTTTGCTTAGTGTGATGCTCACCTTTTCCCGCTAATAAATCAATTACCTCTGGAACAGGAAGCAGCCATGGAGGAACACAACTTAAAGCTAATGCTGGGCCATACTTCAACTCTTTTAATCCATAATGATTTACTAAATTGTTAATATTCCAACCAAACCCACTGGACTTTTTAAAATATTCCCAACAATCACTAAGCACTGACAGAGCTGGGTTGTTGAAACTTCCTTTTAAAGGTGCCGTCGGCAACATTTTTTTGATCATATTCAGTGTAATCGACACTATAATCCGACAGAACAACATAAATAAGGTGCTTTTAGAAAAAAACCCGAGCTTCTAACTCCACCTGGAGCGTGTTATTTGTTTAGCAAAAATCCAGCGCTCCCGCTTCATCAGGTCCAATCAGCGCGGGGGGTGTGAGATCTGACTGTCAATCACAGGTCGTGCACACGCCACAGATCCCCCCTCACTCGCGCACGTTAATATCACATGCACACGCCACGCATGAAGTTCGCCTGGAGATTGCATGAAGCGTGATGGCGGAGAGAAAATCTACTAACAAGCTTCCAATTCCTCGGTATTGATATCTATGGATAGATTAGCCAGGGCAGCCTACCTCCGAGTCCATGGTGTTGATAGATGCTGAAGAGACGGACGCGTTCACAGAAAATCAGGTACACACGCACAGTGACGCACTGACGAGCACGACCTCGATGGGAGGGTGCTCGCTGGTAGTGGGGAGGGGCATGAGAGTTGTAAACATTCAACATTTTGGCTAATCGACCCAATCTGCCAGACTTGCCGACGGCAGCTTTAACCTTACCCAATAAGTTAGTGACAATTTCTCATACCTTAAATTAATAGGAGTTTCCTTAGATTCAACTAAATAAAGCACTTGTAGGAGTTGTTTTAAAAGCACCAATGGCAATCCTCAAAGCCTTAAACTGCATTCTTTCTATTTTCTTAAGGGATGTCTTACATGCTGAGCAATATATTATACAGCCATAATCAATAGTTGATCTTATCAATGCTTTATATATGTTAATCAGAGACAGCCTATCAGCTCCCCAAGTATGCCCAGTGACCATTCTCATAAGGTTAATTACCTTTTTACACTTTGTTTCAATATATTCAATGTGATATTTCCATGTAAGTTTGGCATCTAACCATATAGGTACTTAAATTTTTCACTTCTTTCAAGTTGCTGATTATAAAGCATAATTTTATAATTTTCAGGGACTTTTTTCCTAGTAAAATAAACAACCTGTGACTTTGAGATAGAACATTTAAAACCCCAATCAATTCCCCACTGTTCAAGCACATGAATGTCCTTTTGAATCTTGTCATTAACATATGAAATGTTACGTCCTCTTCTCCAAATGACAGCATCATCTGCATATAATAGACCTTCGTTACTATCTCCCAGTTTTCATATATATCATCAATCATTATGTTGAACAAGATAGGACTCATAACACTCCCCTGAGGAATTCCATTTTCAACAATAAACTCATCAGACACTGTATCACCCACTTTGACCCTGATGGAACGTTTAGAGAGAAAATCAAGTATGTAATTATACATTTTCCCATTAATTCCCATTTTCCTAATTTAATCAACAAACCTTCTCTCCACATAGTATCATAGGCTTTCTCAATATCCAGGAAAACTGCCGCCATTACTTCTTTCATTATTAAAGACTTTTCAATTTCATTGCATACTTTAACCAGAGCCGGTGGATATCTCCATTTCCTGTTTTCAAAATATACAACTACACCAGCGATGATTACAATTATAACGATAAAATTATTTAACATTAATAAAATAAATTAATAGTAGCCTATTATTGATAATAGTATTGTTCATAAAGTATATTGTAGTTGTCTAAAGATTTTTTATTAGGCTATTTTTAACATAGGCTACTAAGTGTATAGTTTTAATGCAAGTCGATATAGTCATATAGCCTATAACCACAGGCCTTCCTAGAATTCCACATTAGCATACTATTGAGACTGTAAAGTCATTTAGGTGGTGTAATTGTTGATGAGTTAAAGTTAAAGTGAGTAAAAACAAGTAAAAAAAAAAACAACAACATAAAATATATTTTAAAAAATCTTATTTTTAGATCTGCATAACTAATAGGCTACACTAAAGAACACTTCTACGCTCGATAAGTCAGGGAAATATGTTTTTCCAATACTTTAACGCATCAATTTTTAACTTTCAACTTTAACCATCAACTTTAACGCAGTCAGTTTAATATAATTTAAGTCAAAATGACTTGTACAGCCATGCAATTTGATTATACTTTGATTACTTATACATTTTTAAGGCAACAGCTGAACTTAAGGTTTTAATTTGTAAGGCAAAAGGGCAAAAATTACAGGCAAATGGGCCAAAAAGGGGGGTCTGGGGGGGTCCCGGACCCCCCATAAGTCATTAGGGACCCCCATAAGAATTTATTTTTGGATTTTGGGGGGTCCCCGACAAATATATTTTAACATTAAAAAATGATTGTGAAAATGATAGGTCTTTAGTGATGTTTTATATTTATAACAGTAATTAACAGATCAGCGTCACAGATTGTTGTTGTGGTGCTCACAGACACGCACTGTAGCTGAACCGGCAAAACCAAACCTCACAAAGAGTGAAATCCTGAATGAAAATCCTGTAAGTGCTTCGATTATGTTTATATCTCCATAATTACTTATAGTAAAATATTAGGAGTTCGAGTTTCTATATCAAAAATTGCATTAACCTAGTTAGATACCCAGTGTAATGATTAGAATAGTAGCCTACGTTTGTCAACGTTTCTTGCTAGCTGTAAGTTATGTGAATGAAGCCAAATGATCTGCCAGCTAACAGCAGACTATGGAAGCTTGTTTCCGCCACAGAGTGAAAAATAAAAAAGGTAATTGCGACTTTTTAATCTCACAATTCTGACTTTTTTTCTCAGAATTACTTGATATAAAGTCGCAATTGCAGGTTATAAAGTTAGAATTGCGTGATATAAAGTCGCAATTGTGTGTTATTAAGTCAAATTTGCGTGATATAAAGTTGCAATTGTGTGTTATAAAGTCAGAATTCTGAGATATAAATTGCAAGAAATATACTTGAAATTCTGAGTTTTTTCTCAGAATTGCAGGTTTATTTCTCGCAATTCTGACTTTATAATATGAATTTGGGAGATATAAAGTCATAATTACATGATATAAAGTCGCAATTGCGTGTTATACAGTCAAAATTGTGAGATATAAAAAAAAAAGTCCATCTTTTTTTTCCTTAGAATTGGACTTTATATCTCACAATTGTTAGTTTATATTTCACTATTCTGAGAAAAAATGTCAGAATTGCGAGATATAAACTCGCAATTATGTGTTATAAAGTCAGAATTGCGCAATTGTGACTTTATTTCACGCAATTCTGACTTTATATCTCGCAATTCTGACTTTATATCTCGAAATTGTGAGAATAAAGTCAGAATTGCGAGATGTAAACTCGCAATTGAGATAAAAAGTCGCAATTATCTTTTAAAATGTTTTATTCTGTGGCGGAAACAAGCTTAGCAGACCTAGCAGCTAGACTAGTTATTCAAAGCTAGCTTAACAACCTACTTGTCCAGTCAGTGATTACGAAAGATAACCAGACTTAATTCAAGTCGGTGAGTTGATTAAAGTGAATGTGATTTGAGCATGAATGAGTATATATATGAGAGCTTGGTAAGCTATCTAGGAAGCTAATATTATTTTTCTTAGTTTAGAATCCTGCATCATGGAGAGAAAAAGAGGGAAAAGAACTTGTAACTTTGTTGCTCCAGAGTTAGAGGTTTACCTGTTAGATTATAGCCACTTCTCCAGACACCACTACAATACTGGGCCTAGCCCAAACCATGAAAAACATCCCAAGACCATTATCCTACCTTCATTGGTCCATATCATTTTGCCTGCAGTATATAGTGTAGCAAGGTAGTCTTCAGAATTTTTAATAATTTAATAATTAAATTTTAGGGGACCCCCCAAGAGTCCTGAGTGATTTCGAACCCTGGATTTAACTGACACTGAAAGGTCAAAAATTGTGCAAAATGCTAATTAAAAAGTTACCAGACAATTAAATGCCTTAATATTGCAGGGTCACAAGAACGTACTGAGAAGGACAGATGCACATAGCCTACAGCAGAAGACTGTGAGAATTAAGGAGAAGAATTAAAGTTCACGTGTTTCAAAGAAATGTTATTTTGCTTAATTTTAAGTTAATCCCTCATGACAATGCTGAAAGCTTCTTGGAAAGATCCTGCAACTCTTGAAATGGTGTTGATGTAGAAACACATGTACTTGACTTCCTCTTTCTGTGGAGCGGATGAGAAGAGGTGAAGTCGAGTTCCTGACCTCAAACACAGAGGTTATGGAGAGGTTATTGACACAGGGCTGAGGAGAACGAGCCGAGACCGCTGGAAACACAGGAGGAGGAGAGCGAGCTGTTGGACTAAAACATGTCGTTTATCTGTACAGACGGACGGACACAGTCAATCATTCTCTATTATAAACTGAGATCTCAAAACCCGGCGAACATGCTAGTCAGATCAGAAGTCATTCATGATGACAAAAAACAATCTCCACATCAGAACTGCACGAGAACGAGAGGAACGAGATGTTCCTTTATTCTACAGCTAAGGATTTTACGTGTTCTTCCACAACAAGAATCTATCACATTAAATCCTGTATAACATGTTCAAGTTTCTGAACACACAGCAGATCTCGGGGATTCTCGGGATTCATGTCTGAAAGCATCATTTGGGAAGTGAAAGTAAAGTCTAAAAGGCTGGAGCTCAAACTGTGATAAAGTTGAACTATGTGGTTTTTCTTAAATGTCTTTGTGCCTTCCTAGAAGCAGAAGCACAGGACATTTCAACACTTCAGAATACAACATAAGCTGATTATTCTCAGAGCATAACATAGGAATCAAGTCTATATCCCTTAAAACACTTGTAGGAAAACTTTTAAGTTTCCCCAGAAACGTCCACCGCAGGATCATGCCTTGTGTAAGAGCCCATTCAAAATGCTTTCAGTTACTGAATTATTATTATCCTCAGCTTATTTCTGTGTTTGTACAGGGCTGTATTATTTAGGAAATTACTTGAAGTTTTCTTTGTATAATTTACTTGACGTTAACTTTAAAGCCAGTCCTCCTCCGTATATGTTCATCTGTTCAAGTATCTGCTGTTTTAGCTAGAGGGATTGAAGAGAGGAAGGAGGAGAAACCGTATCTTACACTCAAAAATGAGAAAATTGAAATAAAAAAAATGAGAAAATTGTCTAAATCAGAATCTAGGGAAGATATTATACGGATTTAAGACATGTCAGATCTCAAAGGTACTGGAGCCATGCTTGAGCGCTGGTAGGAAGTATTAACTGAACAAATGTCCATGTTTTTGCATTTCTGTGTTTGTGGAAATAACTTTAACGGACTGGACCATTGAACAAACAAGAGCTACATGCTTTAACCAGACACACAGACGACACACGACTATATAAAGTGCATGTGTGCAAATAAAATTGGACAGTACAAATATATACTATGAAATGTACCACGAGTTATTATAAAAATGCTATAAAACATAAAATATAATTTCTGACTCAGTACAAGGCGCAGTGAAGGATAATACAATGCTGGTTCACAGGTCTGATGTGAGAAACGCAGGGCAAAAACACTAAATAAGTGCTGCAAGTCATTGCTGAGAACATAATCATAATTACAATACAATAATAGAAATATTTTAAAATAAAATAATGATTTGCTTAACTTTATATATATATATATATATATATATATATATATATATATATATATATATATATATATGTAATCTGTGAAACTAAGTACCACACCCAGAACCACTACACGGGTGTAGAGTTGATCTGTAAAAGCATGTTTGGGGAAGTGCTGGATCCGGCGAAGAAGCTTCAGGGTGTCAGAGCTGAAACACGCCTCGTTTACATCATTAAATCCTCGTTTACTGGAGAACAGAGTCACTCTGCTGGGAGAACTGGGTGAACACAGAACACGCTGATCAAGACTCAACAGGCTTCACTGCAAAACCAGTTGAACATTGGTCAGTGTGAACATTGTGATCACCTCAGAAAACCTGTAGCTTCAGGAGTTTATATGTACGCATATTTAATGAGATTTTCAGGACAAAGTGTAATACAAAAAGTTTCTTTTAATATGAAGATTAATATGGTAGATTTTGGCACACATCCCTCGTTGTTCAATGGGGTCATATTAGTCTATAACAGTTGAGATATTCTCCGCTAAATGAAGCGCATATGAATTTTTGCCTCTTGTTAAATGTAATTAATTAAAATAAGCAAAAGTAACACAATTGTTTAATATTTTGTCACAACTCAATTTAATTGTGTTCAATCAACCTAATATATTTAAAACTGAAGTTTACTTACTTAATTTGTGTGAAATTTACATGAATCATTTTTGTTGACAACGAACTGGGCAGTGGATCTGTAGTTCCCAGCATGCTTTGAAGGGACTGCATTAGGAGGGTAAATTCAGGTATTAAAGGGTCATTTTATGTGTTTTTCTGTAAATGGAAAGATGTTGTTAGTTAATGTTAGTGTTTAATATTCAGTAATGTTAGAAACTTAGAGGACTTTCTGTAATGTTTTTTAATTTTGTGGTTATTATTATGCAGAAGAGTGATGTGTTTAGTTGTATACACTACACATGCATTAAACCTCTTTCACAGATTTGCATAACTAATAATCAATATTACTCTGTAAAAAGTGGTTTTAACTAAATTGAACATTAGTAGCTTCTATCATTGGAACTGTAGAGTCTAATTAGCTAAAATTATAATGTTGGCGATTTTAGGCAGGGCAAAAATAAAATGTAGTCAACCTGACAAAACTTTTTCTAGCAGGAATGACTAAATTAATTTAAGTTCATACAACAAATTTTTTAACAAATCATTTCAAACTAATTAGATTTTGTTGGAAAAATGTAATTCATTTTCATGGAAAGGTTTTCCTTAATTTAATCAAGTTCGTTCAACAGCTTATGTTTTTGAGTGTACCCAGGACTATTATACTAAACTGCTGATTTCATCACAGAATCAGATGAAGATGCTCAGATGGAAACCAGTCGCTGGGATCAGTCCGTGATCCAGTCCGGTCCGGTTCATTTTACATTGTTTATATTGTGTAACCAATGGCAACTCTTCAGTTTTGGTTTGTAGGACACATGTGCACACACAGCAGAGACTGTAATACATTGTGAAGTTTGTTTACGGGGGAAAGTATTGAGTTACCTGAGAAAAATACTGCTTGAGTATATGAAGAAAGACTCTTACAAGAGTTATGCAACACATGTTTATTGGTGTTTTGTTTAAGTGAGTAACATATAAGGTGACAGAAGACGTTATTTAATCATTGCAGTAAAGCCATACAAGAGCGATTGGTAGCACAACTGTCTCCATCTCATCAGAAAACACACTGCAGATCCACCAGTCAGACGGCATAGGAACTTTAGAGACATTAGAAACACTAAGTAGGATTTCTTTTACAAAAAAACCTCCTGTGAATCTGCTTTGGAACAATGAGTCACGATGAAAAGCACTATACAAATAAATGTGCCTTGACTGTAAGTGTGAAGCTGAGTTAGCTTTAATGGCGTATGTAATGGATGGAGTTACGTCTGTGCATGTGGTCGTGATGTCTGTGTTTTGAGCACATGAACATGGACACAGATTGAATTTTGCTTCATGAAAATCACATCATTTCTCTGTAAGCTTTGTGTGGATCTGAGTTTACACTCATGAATGTACCAGATCTGTTTTTGTTTTTTTACTGAAAATAAAGTATATGTATCTATGCATTTGCAAATGTATGAAAGATTTTTTTTATGATTTATATTGTTTTTTGCATAAAAATCATTAGGAAAACATTTATTTTCCAAAATATTATACAAGCACAGAGAGTCTTATTTTTATGTTAGAAAAAGTTTCTAGGTTAGTACGCACTCTAACTCCCGCTTTCGTAATAGTGGAATTCACATTTTGTGCAACAATAATCCCTGCTGCCATCAGTGGTGTAGCACCACAGGTTATCTTCACCATAGTAGTCACAGGGGTGATAAGGCTTGCAGATTTTGCCACTCACAGTGGAGTAGGGGTCATCAGAAGTACAGCACTTGCCATAACTGCCTTCATTATCAGTGTAGCACCATTGATAACTTTCACCATATTTTGCACAGGCATGGCCCCTGCGGCAGTACTGCCCGTTTACAGCTTTACTGCTCCACAGTGGAGGACTGCAGTAATCCCAGTGGTCAGAGACACTGGTCTCACACCAGTAGTAGTCGTAGCCATATGTGGCACAGGGGTGATCATCCAAGCACCTCTCTCCTTTAGCCGTGACGAGTGAGTACGGGGGTGAACATGCTATCAGCGTCTGGCCAGAGTTACACCAGTAGCCCTTGGGTTTGTCCCAGTACATAGAGAGGGGGCGGTCCCAGTCAAAATCCCCTTTAATGACGAAGCGCATTAAGGGGCGATCCCAGGAAAATTCCCAGGATTGTCCTGGTACAGACAGGGAGAGGAGCAGAAACGTTTATTACCTCCTTTTGTGTTGCACTGAAAGCCTGACCCAGAGTCGGGGATGCTTAAGCAGAGTGAGCCATCCGCTGCAATCCTGCGCTTCTTCGGGACAAACTGGCATTCGACAGATTCTTGTCCGTAATTGTAATTGTTATGAGACAAGGAGTTTCATCAGAAGTCTTCAGGCGCTCTGCCACAGCCGAATAAGTGCTCAAATTGCTCAAGGCTAACTTTACATTCATCTCAGTCACCTCGACATTCTCTCCGGCTGGTAAGCCATCAGTGTTGATTGCTTGTAGCGCATGATACGTGTTCTGCACATCTGGGGTCGCCTGGACTCCTGGATTCAATGCTTGTGGCCCATGATACGTGTTCTGCACATCTGGGGTCGCCTGGACTCCTGGGTTCAATGGCAGATTGATTAATTTCTGAAACGCCTTCTCAGCCTCATTTAATTTACTATTTTTTTCAAAACAGTTCTCATTAAAAATCTCAATTGACCTCTGAGAGACCTTATAGAGTTCATTGAGCTTATTGTTCAGCGCTGAGACACTCATCAGGCTTATTCTATTTCCCGGCAGGTTTTCTCCTATAAAGCTGAAGGAAAAAGACTCGTCATCGATGTAGTGTTTATAACAGACAGCCGTCCAGATGTGAGAGGGCACCGTCACCCTCATAGAGTCCTCAGTCTTTTCCCTTTGTGGGATCCGTAGCTTCTCATCAGGTACTTCACCCGTGACAATGTAGGCTTTTGCAGAACCATCATCACTCTTAAGCTTCTTTTTTAAAAATCTCTTTAAAGTGCTCTCCCAGTCCTTCCAGTGGACACGGTTGAAACACGGGTCCATAGGCACAGCGTTGGTCAGTGTATTCGTTGCATTACGGCCGTCCTGAGTGCATGGGAAGCTGTTGGGGTACAGGTGTCCTCGATCATATCCAGTCTCGTTGTAGTCACTGCCGATGGCTTGATCTGCTTTATACAATTTTCGATTTTTGCATCATCAGGAACCATATAATTAAATTCAGAGTCAGGTTTAGAAATATAGGAGAAATATGTCAGATGGTTAGTTTGATGTTTTATGGCTTGTGAGAAAAGACTTTCTTGTTTTTCTAAACTTCATAGGGAAAAAGTTCTGTTCTTTCTCTTACCGTGACAGTTTTACTTTATAAGACTTTCAATAATAAAGTACCATCAATCTATTGTATTTTATATATTATTTTCAATGTTAAAACAGAATGAGGACCAATAATTTAATTAAATGAACACAACTGTGTTGTTTCTAATGAAATGCTGAGCTTACATTTTTTGTGACATTAATGTTATTTTCCTATTAATTTGAAGCTGCTTTGAAACAATCTGTATTGTATAAAGTGCTATATAGAACAAATGTGATGACTTGATCTGACTTAAACTGCTAATGGAAGTATTTTGATAGACAGTGAAAAACATAGTTACCTGTGGCTCTAAGTGCCACTTGTCTGTCCTTTTAGATTTGGTGTCTGAGCATGAATCCATTGTGTAGGCGCTGTAGAGGGGAATCTTGTGATGAACCGAGTACAGCGTAGCGTAGTAAGATTTGTGGTTCGTGTCGTCATCATCAGTGGCGGTTCTACATTGAATTACACCCTGGGCGAGACCCCTTTCGAGCGCCCCCCTCCCCCCCTTGTTTTAAGCAAAAACTCAATTTTTATTTATTTCCCCAGAAAACAAGACTTAATATCTTATGTAATTTTACTACTTTAGTAAAATAACGTTATGCATCTTTATTTAAGAAATGTTTGATATTTGGACTGGAAACAAGACAAAAATACTAAGTAAGAAAAGCATTTTTGCAGTGTAATAACTGAACTTGCAACAGTTTTGTTGCAAAGAACAATATTATGGTGAAATTAGATCTCGTGTTTGAGTTAAAAACGAATTATTGTTAAGCATAGCAAGAATCATAGAAAAAAGGCTAACAAATAAGAGTTATACCCACCAATTAATATTGCCCCTTCATTCATGACATGGATACCGTAATCATATAGAGTAAACATAGTTGCATTGCATACCTTTATCTTTCGCTCGTTTCTAAATTGGGCACCTGATGGCTTTGACCTTTCTTGTCCATCTCTTATTTGGCACTCGACATGATCGACAATCAACAGATCCCCTGATCCCCCCATAACTGTCACTCACGCTCACGTCACGAGTCACGACCAGAAGTCAAGACTAAACCAATTCACCTTGGTGGTGGTGACCAAGTAATCGTTTTGTATTACCTATTTTTATTAGCCATTCAGACAATTCAGAGAAACAAAAATGTGCAGGAAATATAGAGGCCCGTATTTATAATATTATGAATGAAATGTGCGTTATCTGGAAGAAAGTCGAGGTGTGACTGATAACTTCGATAACTATATGGATCCCCCCTCTTGTCCGTTCCATTTGGGAGAGACCCAGAGGTGAGCTGTCATCCGCGCCCCGCCTCCGCGCCCCCTCCCCTTTCCCCTTCTCAAACAAACAGCTTCTGTGCACGGCATGTTCTCAGCAAGCAGGGGGCGCAAATTTGGCAATTCCCCACACAGTGAAATGATAGATAATAGAAAACCGCTTCGCGGCGCAGTTTGTCTTATTTTTTTATTTTTTTCTGCTCGTGCTGGCGGCGCCGCCCCCCCAAAACTGCTCGTGCCGGCGGTGCCGCCCCCCCAAAAATGCCGCCCCGGGCGATTGCCCGGTTCGCCCGTGCCTAAAACCGCTACTGGTCATCATCATCATCATCATCATCATCATCATACCTCTGACAGATTTTCATTGTATTCTGATCCATTCCTTCTGGTGCTTTGCCTAGGTAGAAAAACTCTTTACACACATTAAAGTCACGGACCACTTCTGCCTGAGCACTGAATGCGCTCAGCACAACATAGGAGAGCAGACCCAGAGCAAACATGGTGTGACGCTGGCCTCGTGTTATAGAGACACCAGAAGCACATCTGCTTTAAGTACACAGTCAGAGGCAGAGGTGTGGTTATGGGTGTGACTGAATTAACAAATGAGGAATAAGTAGTATGATGGGCCCTTCACTTCTCCTTATGGGACTATTCCTAGAGCATGAACAGAAACACAGATTTACTGTAAAACAAACAGAGAACTTTCAAATGCAGCTCAGAAATATATAGCAAATGCACAGTTTGCGATTTTAACGTCAGTTTTCTAATGCGTGATGTTTCACTTCTGCATCTGGAGCCAGAAGCAGGTTTAAAGTCAGCGCATCTCTGTTTTCCTCCTGATCGTTCAGGGCCGGTTTCTCTCTCAGTGAGCGTGAGGCTGGAGATGTGAACCCTGGAGTGAAGCCATTTAAATCTCTGCTTACGCACTCTGTGCTTCTTGGTGAAACTCGGCTCAATGCTTTGGATTCATTCTTACTTTTTTTGGTGGAGAATACATATACTGTACAGACTACCCAGTGGTGTCTGTGGCTCTATATTTCTGATGTAGCAAAAGCAATCACTTGCTCAACCCAACATGAGGGCTAATAGAAATATCCTAATAATTAAATCTCAGCACAAAACACCACTAAAATGAGCATGCCATAACGTTCAAGAGGCTGTGAACCCGAATCAGTGAAAATCACCCAAATTTTGCTCACACTGTTGAAGAGACGACAGCAATGATTTGATGCCCGCAAGTTACTGCACATTTAACAGGGTTTGTTTGTTAACAGCGTGCATTTTACTTGAGACTATCAATTTTATACGCATTTTGTTGAAGAAATTCTGATTGTGCCATGCTTCAACACAGCCAGAGTGATCAGAAACTCTTCCAACACTTACCAGGAAGGGTTCGGGTTCGGGTTATGTCATTTACCAGGAAGAGACAGACTGTTATCTCTCCTCTCTGTCATACTGACTCTCTTCTCAGTGCTTCTGAACACACAGCAGATCTCGGGGATTCTCGGGATTCATGTCTAAAAGCATCATTTGGGAAGTGAAAGTAAAGTCTAAAAGGCTGGAGCTCAAACTGTGATAAAGTTGAACTATGTAATGCTTCTTGAGTGTCTTTGTGCCTTCCTAGAAGCAGAAGCACACAGGACATGTCAACACTTCAGAATACAACACAAGCTGATTATTCTCAGAGCATACAATAGGAATCAAGTCTATATCCCTTAAAACACTTTTAAGTTTCCCCAGAAAACGTCCACCGCAGGATCATGCCTTGTGTAAGTATGGAGCCAAAACAATCTCATTAGTAATTCATGCAAAAAACATGATTCATACATGCGTAGACAATTTCACATGCATGAAACCTAATTCACGTTGGAGGTCAATGGCGGTATACCCCTCAAAATCCACTTTTCTCAGGATATAATTTTTTGTCTAGTAATTTGAATGTTGTATTCGAAAGGAGATGCAAAGAAATTACCCATTGCTGGGTGTTAGATTTTTTAGAGTCACTTATTTGGTTTAAAAAGTCTTTTAAAATGTCAATGACGTCAGAATGCTGACGTCATTAGCAGAATGCTAGCGTGTTATGGGCAACAACAACTCAACCTGTAAGAAATCAAAAAGAAATAAGTACTCGTTCATTCAACTTTCGATATATAACCCATGTTGAACTTGCAAAACCTACAATCAAATCTGAGATTTCTCAACGGCAATCGGGTGAAAGAGACACATTTAGCCGTCTAGCCCCATAGACTCCCATTCATTTTGCACTCATGGCGAGCGTCCCCAGTGGAACTCTGATTGGAACTACAACCAAAAGGACTTAATAGGGCGTTGGAGTGAACAGGCTTTCCGTAGACGGGCTTTGGTGCAGATCAATGCACACTCTAACGGCTAATATTGCCCACAACCCATTGCGTGCGGGAGGGAGGAGCTTTGTGGTGATGGTGGTGATGTAAACATGACAGCTGGTGTGGTGAACAATCGAGTCCGATTGAAGAGATGAATCCGAGTTGCGTCAATAGCAGAAGAGAAAGACCGCGAAATTGAAAAATACGATTATTTTTTACACACCGGATGCAGCAGCGGAGATGCGCCACAGTTTTAAGTGTAAGAATTCAAATGTTTAACTTGTGCCAAAAAAGTACCATGTTTATCTTGTAGAGTAAATAAAAAGGCTCTAGTACAGTGTCATGCAAGTGTCTTTTTTATGCATTTCTTTTGATGTTTCTGTCTTAGATTTATACCTTACTGTCATGATCCTGGTTCTTTTCTCTTTTCTATCTTGTCTCCATCTGCTGGCTTCTTTCTGTTCCTGTTTCTCCGTTATCTCTCACTCACCCGTTATCTCCTTCAGCTGTTCCTAGTTCTCTCATCCTCACATCTGTTCTCTATCTCCTGTCATTAGTCTCTCTATTTCTAGCTTTATCTTTCTCCTCTTCTCTGTCGGATTATTTTTGCCCGTCACGTAAATGCTGACTCTTGTGTTCTACCAACAGAAGATCAGTCCAGTCCAGTCCAGTCCAGTCCAGTCCAGTCCAGTCTTGTCTTGTCCTGTCTGGTCTGTATCTGCTGTGTGTTACCTGACTTGTGCTTTGTCCAGTTACCAGCTGTGGAGAGTCGCAGAGGGTCCGACGCCTCACCAGCTTTCCTGGTCTCGCTATTCACAAGCCTTCCGGACCTGCCGCTTCAGTTGCCGCTTGAGTTTCTCTCACTCTCTACCAGAACATTTATATTGTGAACTTCCTTTGTTTGATCGGCCATACCGCTATGGCCGATCAAACAAAGGAAGTTCACAATATAAATGTGAATTTGCCTTATTTCCATTAAAAAGCTATTTACCTGCTTTTCGCCTTTTGGATTCTCTCTCTCTGCATACCGTGACACCTTACTATAAACTCTTATGAAAATAAACACCTTTTACTACACTAACCATAGTTTAACCACACTGACTTATTTGTAGTAATACTGTGGCTGTACAAATGTTAACTTTATCAGTCCAACCAAATAAACATGGTTACTACACTTTTACTATAGTAAAAACATGGTTCATTTTCATCGGGGTATTTTTGAGTATTATACATAAGTATAAAATACGTTAAACAATAGTTATAATATAAACTTAAATATTTTAACTCAGAAAATAAGTAGCTTTCGTTACACACATTGCACATGAACGTCAGAACCAGCCGCCTCACAGACGTCCTGCGTTTGGTTGATCTATGACGACGACGCCCTGCTTCACTCCTCAATTTGGTAGAACACATTGTAAATGTATTGTGGAAAAAAAGATGGGAATAGTAAATACATTATATTGGACATATAAGAATGAATGAAATGTAAAATGTTTTGTTAACAGTCGCGGAGTGCGTAACTAGGCAACCACGTTCTAGTTCACGTTGCATGACGTCATCGAAGTATGTCCCAGAACGTGCATACTCTTTTGCTACACACTCAAAAGTATGTACTTTTTCCTCACAAAAAAAGTACATACTTTTAGGTCGTAGTTTTTGAGACTTTCCTGGCAGCGAACTCCTCCTACACAGATGAGTCGTACTCTTTAGCCAATCAGATTTAAGCTTATCAATCGACCAATCAGTATCACGTGAGGGCTGGCCTACCTGCATGTTACGTCATCAGCTTTCGACCAGTTCATGGCTGAGCAGAGGTGTGTGCAGTTGATCGTTCATTTCTGTGTTAACTGAAGTTAAAGAAGTTCGAGATAAGTTGAAGCAATAGTTTATAAACTATTTACTAATATAAGCAAGTGCTGTGGTAATCAGATGTCCCATATCGTGTCAGACATGAAGAAGAATGATGCTTGTTCTGTCGTATTTTAGCTGCAGGTACAGACAGCTCTCATAGCGACAACAATCAGAGTAGAGCCGCTGCTTCTCCACATCGAGAGGGGTCAGCTGAGGTCCCATACACAAAAGAAATATATTGAAATATATTTTAAAGTGTCAAAAATATATGTGGCATATATTCCAAATACATTGAAATATATTTGCATTGTTGTTCACTTATATTTATCATTTTGAAATATATTCTGAAATATAACAAAAATATATGATGTTAAGTGTGAAATATATTTACATTTTCACAAAAAAAGTACATACTTTTAGGTCGTAGTATAAGTAGGCGAATTGGGACTGTCTCATAGTTCATGCAAGCAAGCGGCAAGCACAGACGTGTGCTCAGATAAAGATTTATTCTCGTCACAAAGGACTTGAACGTTCGTAAGGAGATTAAAAGACTACGGTATTTTGTTTTATTTGTCTGCATTTTGTGTCAGTAAAATGCCATTACATCTGTTGCACGCGCTTTTGCGCAGGCTATCGCTTTGTGTTAAGCTGATGTCATTTCTGAATTTTGTTGTTTATACTGTTTAGTTTTCACGGTGGATTTGGAGAAAAGTCTTCAATTAAACCAGTAGCAAGAGAACCACTTGTGTCTGCCTATGCTGGCAGGAGTAGATGACGCAACAAGTTCATAGAACTTCATAGATCACGAAGTATCCGCATGCACCGCATGGATCGTCAGCGAAGGGTTAACAGATGAGCTGAAAACACACACACACACATAAAGAAGCAAGAAGACACACACAGTTACAAGGTTCAACGGTCTGAGGCCCTGTACACACGGAGACGCGTTTAGCTGTATACGTAAAAATTTTGCATCGTATTGGCGTTTCGTCCAGACGGATCCGGCGGAACGCCACCCTTGCGTTTTCGTGTGTAAGGCCAATCCGTACTTTTTGTGAAACGATGATGTCATCACACCAAGTGTCAACTAGTCAGACACCGCTAAGTCACAGCAACAATTGCCGAATACATGCTTGTGTTCGTGCTGCAGAAGCTACTGAGCCTGTTTTCTTTCTTTCTTTATTATTTACTTGAATGTATTTTTCTTTCTTTCTTTTTTTTTTTTTTACTTCTTTATTTGGGCCTATTTAGGCTATATTTTCTTTCTTATGCTATGATGCTTGTCTGTTGTCTGATTAAGACATTACGTATTTTGTAGGGATGGGCGTTTCAAGCAAAAATAATATTCGACGATCGCTGGGAATTATTTGATTATTATTCAAAAAACGCACCTTGCCCTTCATGATCACCGGTAAACGGTGTTCGCTCAAATTCCACTCTGACATTAAATTTCTCTGTACTGTAGGCCTACATGTTGTAGCCATTAAAGAAAATGTATTTAGTTTCATATTTATGTGTAAATATGTGATTTTTTTTAATTGCATCCATGTTGATTATATGAAAAGTGAAGAGCATGATAATCATAAGATGCGCAATATATCGGAAAACATCATTTTGACCACATTAAGTTTTGTTTTGTATAAAACCTTTCTTTAAAGTGTATTTCGTTTTGTATAAATTGTATCTTAATTATAATCAATGTTTCATCAACCAATTGCCTGGATTTAATAAATAAGAAGCAAATACAGCAGACAATTTAATCAGGACATGGAGGCACCGGCGCGAAATAACTTGCATTGCTCGTGAACTGAGCTTGTCTCATAAATGAGCCGAAACTCAGAAATAAAGTTCTTGGTAAAAAAGAAAAAAAGAAGCTAGGCTACTGTGCCTAATATTACTGTTGTAGGCCTACAGCACGCAAGGTTTATGCGCCTGCTCTGTCTTCTTCTCCGGTTTTAGTGTATGTCTGTGGCAGAATTACAGCGCCACATACTGGTCTGGCATGTATACTACATCGTTTTGAGACGGTTTCAGTGGTTTCGTGTGTACGCAGATATTTCTTGAGACGACGCCATGTTTACGGAATTTTTTTTGAACGGGGAAAAAAAACATGGGATAGGGAAAGCTCTGGCTTCGTGTGGATGTGGCCTCAGAGTCATAAAGAACTTGAACACTCAAGAGTGGCTCAAGAAGTAGATTTGCAAAGCTTGCTAAAAGATTTTCATTGTGAATGAAAGCAATGTTGCTGTAGTGTGTATAGTAAATGTTTTGACTTATTTTCTCAGGTAATTTAATTGAAGCTTGCTATTTAAAGACATATTTAAAGGTTCATGGAACTTTCAATTTTTTTTATTTAAAGTGTTTTTGAAAATTAGAAGAGAAGGTTATTCGCCGTTTGATATCAAAGTCTTCTAAGTGTTTTGAAGGGTAACATTCAGCTAATATAAGCTGTTTTGCACATTTTAATTTCCTGTAAAATATTGTTACTGAAAAGCATCACATTTGCTTTAAGTTTTTGAGGTTAAGAGTATTTACATTCAATTGACATTTACGTTTGAGCAAGTTTTGAAGGTTGATTTAGATGTTTTGTTACCTATGCTATGTGACCTTATGGAATTTTGACCAGATCTGGGTTTAAAGGTTCTTGACTACGCCACCTGGTGCCTCTCACACCAGGATATACTTTGCACCTTAACTGCTAAATACCTAATCTTAAGGCAAGCAGGTTCGTAGAAATACACACACACTCACACACTCACACACACACACGCACTCACTCACACACACACACACACACACACACACACACTCACACGCACTCACTCACACACACACACACTCACACACACACAACCACTACAAGCCAATGATTCAATCAATATTGTGAAGTGCAGTTTACCACTACAATACGTGGTGCAGTGCGCGAGGACGGAACCAGGAACCTCTCTTGTGAGCAGCTACTCTAGTACTCTAGAAAAAGGAAGAAAAGGACAAGAAAGTTATCACTAGCAGAGTGGATAGAGAATGTAAAACTATACACTACTAGAACAGCCAATACCACATCAGTCAAACAGAGCATTAGACGGAGGCTACGGCAATATAACCACAATAAAGAAAAGAAAAGATATATATAAAACTTAATTTCTGGTTCTGTCACTTCCATCTTGAAAGGTGCCTCAGAGCATTCAAGTAGATCTTCTGTAAAGCGACAAGAAGCTGCTGCTATGCGCCAGAAACACAGAGCCACAATGTTGCATAGTAAAAGAAAATCTGGTTTTCAAAAAAGGATAGAGAGAAAAGAGAGGGAAGACAAAAGAAAGGGTGTCAATCTGTAACCCAGTTTTTCCTAAGAAAGGTGGGTAGCCTTTAGTCTGTGAGTGGTATTAACCTGTTGTCCATAGTGAAAAAGCTAGCTAGCCGCAGGCTAGTGTTAGCCTACATTATATCAACATTTAATCAGTGCAGGGAAACATTTAGCAAGATATTCATCTTAAATCATTGTCCATGCCCATTTCAGCAGACTTAATAACAGATGAGTCAGCAGCACCCCAGTCCCCCCATAACTGCACAGGGAAGAAGGTGAGCAACTTTGTGTTAATGATATTGCATCATTCCAGGGAGTCTGTGTGGGGTTCTCTGACTGTCTCTCTTGCTCTTTTTACCATAACAAAAAAGAAAAAGAAATATTTATTAATGGCAGAAATCAAACACAAATTATTTTCTCACATAATGACCATTATGAAAAAAAAAAATGAAAAAAAAACCCCTCCTGTCTGTACTGGATGCAGTTAGAGTAGCTTACCTCAACCTGCATGTTACAAGTTACAAGTTACAGACAATATTAAAATAATCCAGTTTGATGCGTTCATTTAGACTGAATTTTGGCCGTTAACTGACATCTATAGATACAGACTTTATTATTCCCATCAGGGCTGGTGGTGGTGGTGGCGCAATGGATAAGACACATGCCTTTGGTGTGAGAGACCCGGGTTCGAATCCACTGTGAGACACCAATGTGTCCCTGAGCAAGACACTTAACCCCTAGTTGCTCCAGAGGCGTGCGACCTCTGACATATATAGCAATTGTAAGTCGCTTTGGATAAAAGCGTCAGCTAAATGAATAAATGTAAATGTAAATGTAAATTCTAAACCTCAAAACCTATTGATTTAGTGATCACTTGATCTGTTTTGTAGCACTATAATAACCTTGATGTGGAAATTCCGTTTTACACGTCAACTTTATTTTGTTGTTGGCATATACTGTTGTGCAGTTAAGTTAAAAAAAATCTGCTGTTTTCATTGTTTTGAGATGATGTTAATTTATTTTAATTAAAAAATTAATATATATTTGGGTTTTTTCTTTTTTCTTTTTTTGAAATCTGTCATTAATTTTACAATAAAAATACATATGAGACTGTAAAGGATTGCTTAAGGACATTTTAATGGTGGCTTTTAATCTTGCATCAAATAGTGAACTGCATACTATGCAGACTTGCATTTACAAATCACCAGCAGTAAATATTGTGCTAGTACTAGTATTGAACTACAAGAAGCAAGACAGTTGCAAGCCTTTGATTAGAGTTATGTAAAGCTTTTGATGGGACAGTTAAGTCCTAGAGATGGGGTGACAACAGCTGCGCAGAGGGGGCCCAATTTTATTTTTTTGTCATGGGGCCCAAAATTCCTGGCGGCACCCCTGACTGCAACAGTAAGAGTGTTTGCGACATGTGCCATAAGATGCATCCAACCTGTCTGCACGACGAGCGAACCAAAGAAAACCAAAAACTACCACAAGAAAAGCCAAGAACAAGTCAAGAAAGATCTCAATCAAAACAAAATAAAGAAACAACAACAGCTGTTACTTCAAATAGAGTAATACTTGATGAAGCTAACGCACTAACAGCAGCGATAATTCCTGTCTGGATTTCATCCATAACTCAACCAACACAAGAAGTTCTTGTATATGCTCTGTTGGATTCTCAAATTGACACAACATTCATTTTAAGTGAAGTAGCTGAAGAATCGGAAGCAAGCAAAGAACTTAAGCTGAAGCTTTCTACTATGACATCAAGACACAGTGGTAAGCTCTCAAAGAGTAAAGAACCTACAAGTCCGAGGCTTTTATTCTAGTAAAAGGATCTCTTTACCACCAGTCTACACTCGAGAGTTTATTCCAGCCAACAGAACTCACATACCACCAAATGAAACTGCTAAAGCTTGGTCCCATCTAGAGCACCTCCAAGAAGAGATAGCACGTCTGCAGGATTGTGAAGTAGGTCTGCTCATGGGTACAACTGCTCACAAGCCCTACTTCCAAGAGAAGTAGTTTCTGGCCAAGAACATCAGCCTTATGCACAGCGTACGGACCTTGGATGGAGCATTGTTGGTAACTGGAATCCCTATGTAGACTATGGCGACGCTATCGGAATCAGTCATCGCATAGTAGTAAGCAAGTGATACCAAATATGGAATCTTCTGTCAATCTCAAAACTGAATTACAAAATGTGAGTCGAATTAAAGTTAAATAAATTACTCCTTCAGAGATAATAAAGGTTCTTGAATCAGACTTCTCAGAAAAAGCTGTAGAAGATGATCCTGTGTCCCAAGAGGATCTCAAGTTCTTGTCAATTTTGAGAGAAAACATCTCACAAAAGAACTATGGTCACTTCGAAATGCCATTACCATTCAAAAGGAAAAAAACAAAACTTCCTAATAACAAGACTTGTGCAGTACATCGTCTGAAATGTCTTGAAAAGAGATTAAAGAAAGATCAGAGTTACTATGAAGACTATGTGAAATTCATGGATGACGTCATTTCACGTGGCGATGCAGAGAAGGTCCCTGAGGAAGAAATTGACAACAGTCCAGTTTGGTATATTCCACATCATGGAGTTTATCATCCAAAGAAACCAGGGAAAATACGTGTAGTATTTGACTGTTCTGGCAAGTTTCGGGACACATCCCTCAGTGACCATCTGCTCACTGGTCCTGACCTGACCAATATATTGGTAGGTGTCCTATGCCGCTTTCGAAAAGGTTCTATCGCAGTAATGGATGACATTGAAAGAATGTTCCACCAGTTCCACGTTAAAAAGGAGGAACAAGATTACCTGCGATTTTTGTGGTGGGAGAATGGCAACCTGGAAATGACACCATCAATCTACAGAATGAAGATCCACTTGTTTGGAGCTGCCTCATCTCCTGGTTGTTCCAATTTTGGCCTGAAACATCTAGCAACACAAGGGCATGGTTAATACAGTGAAGACACCATACGCTTTATTCAAAGAAATTTCTATGTAGATGATGTCTGACATGTGTTCAAACTGAGATAGAAGCTATCCAGCTTATCAAAGAATCAAGAGAACTTTGTTCCACTGGCAGGTTAAGACTCCACAAGTTTGTTTCTAACAGTGAGAGTGTGATGGCAACCATCCCAGAAGAAGAACGTGGCACAGTCAAAGATCTGGATATGCTTTGAGTTTACCTCAAATGGAGAAAAGTCTTCCCTTAAACCAGTAGCAAGAGAACCACTTGTGTCTGCGTATGCTTTGGAGGGAGATACACACTGATTGTTTTTTGTTAGACTTACATGTCCTTTACACAGGTACACTGGAGTTGAGTGTATATTAAGCATAAATATCATTAAGGACGTTTTTTTCTAATATAATAATTTACACACATGCACACACTCTTGAGTCAAACAGAAAGTGGATTTGAGTTATGGTCAGTCACAGAGAGAGAGATTTTTAGGGATTTTTCTTTTGGATTGTTTTAATAAACCTATTTTTGAATCATCTTGCATGATGTTTTTGCTTCTTTTGTTTAATTGTTAAAATGTATATTGTATTATATTTATATTTACTTATATTTATATTCAATGTGATTTTTTTTATTATTATGAATAATTATTGCATACATGTTAATGTACCATGAAATTCTCTCTCTCAAAAAAAAAAAAAGAAATATATATATATATATATTATTGAACAAAAATGTATTAAATTGAATTTACATTTCACTTTTGACCGTGAACAACAGAAGTGTGACCCCCAAATGATCAATAGCAGAGTATTATGTAAATCATACAGTGTCATTAATGCAGATTGATTCCCAAATTAATGACTCTTATGATCCGATTATTTTTAGTCAATCAAAATCATTGAGCACAACCATTAAATACGATTCAAGTTGTTACATCCCTTGTCTTGGTGTATGAATATTAAACTTTTCACAGGTACAAATATATATATACCAAACTCAACACCTTTATTATTGAAGGTCTGATAGATTAGAAATAGATCGAGATGAGCTCATAGTTGTGGTTTGGTTCTTCTCTTTCAGATCAGTGGCTTTAACCAGTGTGGGAGGAACAGCAGCTGTAAACTTATCTGCCCCAGGCTTTTTCAAAACAGGAGTGATAGCTGCTGTTTTGAGAGACAGAGGAACAGAGCCCAGAGCAAGGGAAGAGTTTATTATTTGTACCAAGAGAGGACAGAGGGCAGATAGGCAGACCTTAACCAGTGGGGTGGGCATAGGGTCAAGGAGGCAAGTTGTAGGCCTAGACTTACTGACAAGGTCAAAAACATCCTGTTCATCAACAGGTGAAAAGGCAGAAAAGGATCTGTTTAGTGTTGCACATGGGGAGGGGAGCACATCATCTTGAGTGGTCTGGTTTGTCTGAATCTGTTTATAAATCAAGCTAATTTTACTGTGAAAGAATTCAAGGAATTCACAACAGAGTTTAGTGGATGGGGTAAGTGGGAAAATTTTTGTAGGTTGGGTTAACTTATTAATAGTGGAGAAGAGGCTCTCGGATTGTTATAACCTCTGTCAATGATGGTGGTGTAATACATGGTCTTAGCCTGGTTGAGAGACTCTTTGTAAGTGGAGACATGATCACTATATGCCAGGGCATGAACGGTTAGGCCAGTCTTCCGACTCAGTCGCTCTAGCTGACGTCCAGCCGCCTTCATTTTACGGATTAGTCCTGTCCTGTCCTGTCTTACCTGATTTGTGCTTTGCCCAGTTACCTGCCGTGGAGAGTAGCAGAGGGTCCGACGCCTCACCAGCTTCCCTGGCCTCGCTATATACAAGCCTTCCGGACCTGCCGCTTCAGTTGCCGTTTGAGTTTTCTCACAGTCTCTACCTGAACATTTCTATTGTGAACTTCCTTTGTTTGATCGGCCACAGCGGCTTTGCCTTATTTCTATTAAAGAACTATTGCACCTGCTTTTCGCCTTTTGGATTCACTCTCTCTCTCTCTGCATACCGTGACAGTATTCCAGCAAATTGCCACTTGTTAGGGGACAGTGGTTATCCTTGTAAACCATGGCTCCTCACACCTTACCAACTCCTGACCAGGGGTCACAGCTAAATTACAACAGGTAACAGTGACCACAAACAATTAATGGTGTGTTTAGAGAACAACAAATGTGTTGCAGTAGTATATGTAGGCTACTCTACTTCCCATACATAGCCTACCATTATGTAACACTGTCAAAGTTAACCAAACACCATAAGGGTTGTATCACTGAATATTTAGGACTAGGTTCGACTCTTGGGAGGATAGAAATGAAGTTTAGGCCAAATAGTGTAGATCAGCAACAGCCAGCACATTTATTGTACATAGAACAAATGAAAAAAAAAAAATTTAAAATATATTGAGGTCTCGTCACAACACTCTGAAAAGGTGAAAAGCAGTATTTAGTCCAGGTTGTGCACGAAAAGTCTGAGAATAAAAGGGAAGAAAAATAAAATGTCCAAAGTTCTCCTCGTTCCTTGGAAAAATTGGTGTGTGTGTAAAGTTAATTGTATTTAAGGCCTTTTTCTACTACCCGGGTAGTGTGTGTATAAAGCGACAGCTTAGCTGTAATTGAACAGGATCCCACGATGCAAACAGATGCAAACTGGTCCGGGTTGGACGTCAAGTAGAATGCAGTAGGACCTTCTCTAAATCACGGACTGGCTCGCCTTTGCTCACAGCTCATTTAACAGATCTTTTCACAGGATGGAATCAGGCAACAAAAAAAACAATCTACACAAAACACAATTTACAGTTCACAGTTAACATCTCTCAAAATTCAAATATGTTTTTTCATTCAATAAACTCCTTATGAGATCGCAAAAGCATCACTCACATGTTTATACACGTGTTAGCTCAGCTAATTAACATCAGTACACGTGAGATTAACGTCAGTACACGTGAGCATACTAATTAAGCACAAATAAGTCTGTTCAACGCACAAATTTATCATTTGCACTTCAAAATACACTTTCATGTATAAATACATTCTTTGTCCTCCGTATGTATACAGGGAACATCATAAAATAAAAGGATCAAGAATCAAATCTATCAGTTTCCCCGATCTCCGTTTGCCTAACGTGAATTCAAATACAAAAAAAACATTTTGACTTTCAATAAACATCACATTTAACTCTGACTGTTTTTTTTTCCTATTCAGTATAACATATATTATACACAATTCTGATCGTTAATCAGTTAAGCACATCACCTAAACATTTCTTTAAACACAGAAACTCACCAGAGTTCGCAAGAAGTTTCTCAAAATCAAATGGAATTCCTTTTGGACTCACGAACATACTTCATAAGACTTATGGAAAGTTTAAACTCTTTTTGTTCAGAAAAAAAACGTGCTCTTTTTAGTAATTCAAAAGCAGCGCTTGATCACCTTGTGCTCATCAGCTATTCTACCGTCTTCTTCTCTCTATATTTTCTTCTCAGTCAACTCGTTTGTATAGCGGCCCCTACAGGGAAACTACAGTACTGCATCCAACTAAGCAGCAATTAAAACAGTGTTAAACTCTAGGGGGTTACAATTATGTTTTGAAATATCAACTGAATTCTGTTCATTTTCATTAACTCACAGAGCTCACAAGAAAACACGAGCCATAGTTGAGTGGGGTATTGGTCAACTAAAGAGGCACTTTCACATTTTGAATGGAGAGGTGCGACTGGCGCCAGGAAAGGTCTGCAAAGTGATAACAGCCTGTGCAGTGCTTCATAATATCTGTAAAGCTAGACAAATTGCAGACCCTTCCACGGACAATCGGGCTGATAAGAGAATGATGAAGAATATCCTCCACAAGGGAGGGATCTGTTCCAAAGTAAGAATCCTTACAGAGCCCAGTTTACTAATTTGCATTTCATGTAAGTTACAGTGAATGCAATATAAAAATCATGACTAAACAGACACACCTTAGCCAATTTCATTAGAAAGATAATATGAAGACACAAAATTATTATTTGTTATTAGTTTTATTTTTGAGTAGCTCAATTTTTTGTTTGTAGTACTCCTCCTGTAAATGGAGTACTATTTTCTGCTGCTTTAGGACATCCATCTCTATCTCAAGTTTTTTGTCTATTAGGGATGGTGTTGAACCAGCTGCGGTGGCAGCAGAAGGCAGGGAATAAGGCGCTTCGGGCTGAGGGTCGCCATCTGCAATGTAGACCGTCCCCATTCCTCTGTTGAAGGCTCTGTGCTGCTGAAAGGAGAAAACATTTAATCTCTGTTATTTAATTTTTTTAGGCCAATTTGTTTTTGTTCAGATCATAGAATGCCAAAAATGAAAAATGGCCTTGCCTATGTTAAATAAAAATGGGTCTTTATATTGTGTTACTTGGCTGTTGGTTTATTAAAATTACCATTTTTGTAGTTCCACCAGCTGAATCATTGAGCTGTCTGCCCTCCTTCAAACCGGTAATACTTGTTTCTGAGTGACCAAAGATGTTGAACACGGTTTGGGCTACTTGGGACAGCTGTTTACCAGGTGGTCCATCCCATAGAAAACAATACAGTAGACCACATGTACAGTATATACAGTATACATATAATTGTTTGAGATAACTTGCCAGCGGTTTTAAAAAAGTGTTATAGCACTCACCTGTGCGTGATGACTCCCGCTTGTGTGCTGCAATTTCTTTTCTTGAAGCGTTTCTTGCAGTCTTCACTGGTGCGCACAAGCAAGGGGAATGAACCGTTAATAGTTTGCGCTATAAGCTCCCACGTCTGCTTCTTGCCCCGTGCTGTGACACCCGGCCCGAATTTTCCTTTAACTCAGAACATCCTATGTTCCTCAGTTTTGTTCTGTAGTTTGCCATCTTGTATTTCAAACAAATTTTCCAGCCATAGTAGCCGCTCACAGAGCCTTTTTCTTTGAGGCACGGGTGCTTCTTTACCAAAGCAGCAGCAACATCATCAAGATCTGCAGTTGTAGGGTGTGCCTTGTACTTTATTATTTCTCAAGCTAAAGCATCCAAAATATCAGACTTCAGCTTGGCATTGGGGCTCAGGACAGTAGCATCAGTCTGATAAGCAAGTTGAGCTGTTTGCAGTTGAATCTCAGCATCAAAACTAAACTGTGGTATTGGGAAACGTTCAGGCCATGCCTGACTTCTAACGGAGGACATAGATTGTGGAGTTGAAAGTAAAGATGACTGTGAGGATGAGATTATGTTGTGTCACAGGATAATACTGAAGAGGTCTCATTTATTTCTGGCACAGATGAAGTAGTTGGGAAACTTGTAGATGAAGGCAACTGAATGACCTTGAGTGTAGCTCTATCATGTATGTCTGAAGTTAAATTGAGGTTGAGAAATTCATTAAAGTCAGGATCTTTGAATTGAAGTTGAAAATCTTCAAGTACTCTCAGTTGTGTTTGGATTTCTCTTTTAAGGTCATTCAACGAGTTTGGTATTCCAGTTGGTAGATTTAACCTTTCACAATTATTTTCTCCCAAGATTACTAGAAGTTTGGCTGGGGTACCCATCCTGTCAAACTTTTCTGAAAGAGAGAGAGAGGGGATGAATATATGAATACAATACCAGAAGACCAATCCACACTATTGACATTAAATAGATGTTTACTATAAATGAAATAGACATCAAATAGACAAGTCCACACAGGACTTCAGTGGCTGGTTATTACACCTCATCTATTAGTATGTGTCGTTGTTGGGTAACCATTCGGACACTTCCAAACTTATAATCTGCAAGAGGGTACGGGTCTTTCAACTCATTGTGGGTAATTAAGCACATTTCAAGAGTTGGTTCCAATTCAAACACCCTGAAGTGCTCTTGATACCATGACATTTTGTTTGCCAATGAAAGCAAGGTTGTCTTCGATTATACAAATTTGAGCAATTTCTGGAAGTCCACCAAGAGACCCATGGGCAATTATCATACCATTTCGATACATAATGCCATCATAAGAAACATTCTGAGAAACATTGACAGTGGTGATGCCAGGATATCTAGAATCAAGGCAACGCATCAATTGGTGTTTTCTTGCCAAAGTTAGTGTTATGTTCTTGAAGCAATTTGTGTGCCTAACTACTTGTTTGAAGTATCTATGCTTAGCTTCAAAACGGAATGTCCAAAGAAAAACGAAAGGACCAAAGCAGCGAATCATTTCTGGATAGTGCTCCAAAAAGTGATGCTTTGGAAGCAGTTGTTTAAGTGGGAAAAGCTCCTGATATTTTGACGGTGTTCAGAGATCTTGCATTCCAAATATGCAATGGTCTCATCTGTATGAACTGAAGACACAACCAGTTCCACAATATCCTTCAAGTCTAAAATCATAAGCCACACAGGTTCATCTGCAGGCACCAAATGCCCAATAATCAATGGCAGCAGTCTTAACAGACACCAATTTTCATGCGCATTGCCACCAACTGATTTTCTCCGTGCAAATGTCTGTGGCACCAATTGAGGTCGATTTGTCTTATCACCCCACTTGTACGGAAAATTATGGATGAATTCATTGAGCAGATCAAGAGACAAGATCTTCTTTGAAAAAAGTACAGCAAAGCACTCTGCCAGCTCAACTGGTACTATGCCTTCAAAAAGATTATGAGCCAAATCAGGAGGATAGCCTGTTGTAATCTTAAAATACAAAGGCTGTCACTGAAAACACATGCTTTTCTCACAGCTATGACATTCACACTGTAGAATTGAAAATAATCTTGACTATTTTTCTACCCCCTCTTCCTATCACAATGACCATTTGGAGTTCCCAAAGACACTGATAGTGATCTAGGCCTGTAGGCCAACATGTTTGTACTTTGGGGGTCGATGAATTGTCACACCTTTTGTACGGTGGGGGAAGTGTAATTATCTGATTGGTCAGTTTGAATGTCTCACATTTGGGTTTTAGTCACATGGTCAGGAAAGGATAAAAGAAGATTGAAACTGTTGCTCTGTCTCTTTTGATGCTCTGGCTCTCTTCTTCTCTGGGTCCCTTTCTTGGGGCTCTCTTCTTATTCTTGGGTCTCTCTCTCTCTCTCTCTCTCTCTCTCTCTCTCTCTCTCTCTCTCTTAGGTAACATTTTACATGCTGGGTAAGATTAATGGTATAATTTATCATCATCTCATACATCTATTTTGTAACTATTTTAAGTGTAACCATAACCATATTTTGTCATTAAACCTTTTCAATTACAACTAATGTGCTAACTAGTTTTGATTTGGTATTGACTTTGAAGTGCTACATATTGCAATACAAATCGTCACTCTCTATAGCAACGCTCTCCCACAAATATTAAGCTATTGTAACTGCGCTTATTTCCGTCGTTGGTATAAGTACCAGTGGGTGGTATAGACAAGAAATGTGCAGTTTTCTACCATCTTGCTAATAACATTTCTTTAGTCATTCGGCATTTCTTGCAGCTTGAACCACTGCAGGGAATCCACCCTTACAACACCTTTCTCCTTTGCTAGTTTCACATGTCTTTGGTGTTCTTCTGCAGTCCTTAGTAAATTCTTAGTAAATTCACCTGCCTTCACTTCATTGGTCTGAGAATCTGCACGAGAAGCTGTACAAAATCGACAACAGTACTCTCCTGAAAAGTTCTCAATGAAGCCAGCCATTGAATGTGCAGCAAGATTATAGGCCACAACACATTGTACTGTTCCTTAAGGAATGTTCCCAGCTGGTGGACATACACACCTTGCTGTTCCAAAGTTTGGAGATCATGCAAAAGAGGTCGCAAGATTTTCTCAAATCCGTATGTCTTCACGTCTTCTGTTTTGCGCAAAACGGCAAGATAAATTGAAGACAATGTTGACTGAAACATGGATGGCACATTACACAAAATCCAGTAGATTGCACATATCTTGTGCTTCTTTCTTGATGCACCGAGAGGGTTGCAAATTTCAAAGTCATCAACATATAAGCACACAGATATCCTCAACTCATCTGAGAAGAAATGATTTGCTTTAAAATACTGACCTGAATTGACCTGTACTGATGGACATCTCTTCTTAGCTGTTGAGAACTGTGACTTTCGACCACTTTGTCGAGTAGCTCATTCTGACCAAGTAGATTCTGTAAAGACTCAAGTATTGGAACATATTGAAAAGTTCTGTTTCCCTTAGCCTCAAGAACATACTCAATGGAGACTCAACTTAAACATTTTCCCTGTAATATTATTTACGCTTAAATGCAGAGGCTAGCGGACCACCATGCTTTATTGCTGTGAGTAAAGGATTTGTTGTACTTAAAGATGTAACAAGGTCTTTGACTAGAACTCATCATTGTCAATCCTGTGCTTTTGTAAGGTGTCTACAATAATTCTGTATGACAAAGGGAAAGAAGCATCACTCAGTAAATAATGCAAGTCCTCCAACAACTCATCAACAGCTGTGCCTGGAACATGATACTGGTTCTTCAGCTTCAACAGCAAGGAAGCAAATTTAAGCTCTACCAACTTTGGCAAGTCCTCTGGAACCTCTCCTGTATCAATACAATTGGAATCCTCCATTAACGCAGATGTATTGATTTCTTCGTCTGAAAGAGTGTCATCAGATATTCCTCTTACCTCTTGTGTTTTCACTATTCCTTCCTTAAAATCAGTCATCAAACACTGACAATGTTTTCGACTCTTATGTGATTTGAATGTGCCATACACATTTGTTTTAAACGAGCAGTCCTTAAACTACAACTTACTGTCTCATGACTGCACAAATGCTTATTTATGTGGAGAAAGTAATCATTTACTGAAGGAATGTCAGTAACAGCACAAACATGACAATTTATCTTTGTATTTTCGCTAGAATTTTGCTTTTGAGGTTGCTGCTCACTGCCATGTGATCTGCATAAGTGGGACAGCAGAGCATTCCAGGTTTTAAAAGTGCATGGACAGTAAGAATATGCACATGGATATGCTTGTCTGCGGCCATAGTGTCCATGTACCAACCTGAAGTGTTTTAAAAGATTTGATCTTGATGTGTGAGACGAGCCACAATCTCTGCACAGCCACATGTAGGACTCTAGAACTCCAAAACTTTGTGAGAAAAAAAGATGTAAGTCACCAAAGAATAATAATAATATAAACAACACTGTAACACTTTAATAACGTTCAGTTATAAGTGACTTATAAGTTATTAGTTAATGATAAACTAATCATTTACAAAACATGTCTACATTCATAAATGATTAAAAGTATCATTCTTTCCAATATTTCATATTAAAAAAATATTTAAAACAATCTCATAACATTCAGTGTAAATTATTACATTTGATTGGTATCAGCCATATAGTGTCTTATATTCTAATTTAATTTACTGATCAAATGTAAGAATTTAAAATGAAAGATGAATAATATATTTAAAACGATTAGGGAAAAATGCCCTTTATAAAGGTTAAAATATCATAAATATGCATATTTAAATATGTCAAAGCTGACTGAAACACTGATGAGAGAATAAATTATATTTACAACAACAACAACAAAAAAAAATCCAATTTTTGTCTGGACAGTGATTGACCGATGTACTTGTTCGAAGAAAAGGCTTAATGTCGAGCCCTGAGTTAGCCTATATTTTATATAGTATTATGGTTATGTGGTGAGCCTGAGTGTAGTTTTACACATCAGCCCAGTCTATTCTGTAAAGTTATTGATACGCAGAGTCAGGGTTTTTTACACATTAATCTGAAAATAAATGTGGCACACCCAGTTTTCTGATGTACATCCAGAGACTCTTTTCTGGCTACGCTAGTGGGCTCAATATGATCATAACTCAGTCGTTTTCATATCAGAGCACAGATGAGGTGGAGCTGCTTCAGAACAGAGTGACAGGGAGGGTGAGACAGGGAGAAGTAGCTCAGAGTTGCAGATATGTGCTGTGTAAAGGGTCAGGTAATTCATTTTAATTATGTGATGTCAGAAACAGGCTAGCACATTTTCATATTTCATAGGAGAGACAGGGAACAGGCGCAAGCGAAGAAGTGCAGGTAGGCAAGCAGGATGCTGAACCCAACCACGCTAACCCGAAGCTCATTGCAGTGCAGCAGCTCACCAACAAAACACTAAGGTTCCAAGAAAAGTGGTACCGTGAATTTCCTTGGCTCCACTAAAGTTCAGGAGTCAATGGAATCCTATGTTTTTTTTCTGTGCTCAAGCTTTTGGGCATGAAAAATCAAATTTGGCCAAGAATGCAGATCCAACATTTGTCAAAACTGGTTTCTGAAACTGGAAAAAGGCAACTCAAAAATGTGCAGAACATGTCCAAAGCAATGCACACAAAGTTGCTGTCACTACCCACTGCCAAAAAACAAAACCAGTCGATGTTTGGTCCCTCAAGAGGTCTTCTTGGGGTTTTACAAAGTCTCATGCACTACTGGGGAAAACCTAGCAAAAGTTGCCACAGATGTGTTGTTGCGCTTGAATCTTCCACTGTCTGGTCTGCGTTGACGAACATATGATGGAGCAGCGAACATGTCAGTCAACAGAAAGGAAGCACAAGCCAGGATAAGGGAGATGCAGCCACTGGCTTTGTATGTACACTGTGGCGCCCACTTTGCAAATCTGGTCACCCATGCTGCTTGTACTGTTATGCAGGTAAGAGAGGACCCAATAGCGAATTAACAAAAATAGAGTCTTTAATGAGAACACAGGATGGCATCACAGGGTGGCAATAATGTAGAACACAAATCCTCTTCTTGAGAGATAATGGCAAAACAGGCAACCCGCAGAGAGGGCGATATAAAACAAAACACAAAGACTAAGTAAAAAGAAAAATCAGATAATATCAAAAAGAGTCTCTTTAGGCAGCAGACAGGGATGTCCGTGATAGCGGAGACAGGCTGCGGGTCTCTCAGTGTAGAAAAGGCTCAGATCACAGCAGTGGTTACCAGATCTCTTTCAGCATCAGATGAACTGGACAAAACACAAAGACCAAGATGATTAATATGGTAAAGATAGCGCTCACCAGGCAGATGCCAACGGGACAGGACAGGACAGGACAAGACAAACAGGACTGTTGATCGCTTCTTGCATGAGATAATCAAGTGAGAATCCGACAAGGAAAGAAGCAGAAACAGACAGAGAAATAGGGACCTAATCAGAGGGGAGAGGGAACAGGTGGGAAGAGAGTAAACGAGGTAGTTAGAGAAGATGAGGAACAGCTGGAGGAAGGGAGAAGGGAAAGAAACAGTAACTCCAAAACCCCAGCAGAGGGAGACAGAGTAGAGAGAAAGATCAAGAACAAGACAACACGACAATACATGACAATACATGACACATAGTACTTAAAGCCACTAAATATAAAGTAGGACCTCTTTTGACTAGAAAATCAAGATTTTTACAGATACCTTCAGGTTCGAAGTTATTATGATGAAAAAATGAAATGGAGTTTGTAGACCGCCCGCCCCACAGTTACAAATATCACAGCAGTTATACCATACACCAAGGTCTAAGCTACGTCCTTGCTTCAGCTAAATGATTCTCATTGGCTAAGAATAGATAAACATAGTAATTTTCCACACATATACAGATAGACTGAATCATATCTCCATCGATTATGCGGCTTACACTCGGACCCTGAAGTTAGGCACGTCGTGACCTTCCAGGTCTCAGATTTGGGTTGCTGGGCGCAGCATGTCCAGAACAACAACTCACTCAATCTCCAATAATGCCAGTGGTTCCTTAACCTGTAACCAAGAAGACTAACACACACACACACTGACACACAGCTTCCTCAAGGTTGGATTTGGCCAGGCTCTAACTATAAACAGGAGGGTATTCTCAAAACATCAAGATAATACTGTAGTTCTTTCTCTCAAGGATAGGACACTTCTCACTGGAGAAGTCTAACTTCTTAGTCAAACTGGAAAGTAAGGCTTAAACTGAGAAATGGTCCCTTAAACTATAGACTTCAATGACCCCTGTGACTTATAGTCGACAGTGTACCCTAGAAAAACAGATTACGAAACACGTTAAAGACCTTTCTCAAATAAAATATCTTTCCATATTTCATGTCTGGAAGCCGGGCTAAATGAGCAAGCACTGTTACTGCACTCAGATATCAAATACAGACATTAGAGAATACATGAAAAGAACATTTCAGTAATTACACTGGTAACTTCTATAACAAAGTGAAATCTCACCTCAAACCTAGAAGTCATTCAACTCATGTGATATTTAGAAGGGGTATATATTGATTAAAGGGGTGATATAATGCCCTTTTCACTAGATGTTAAATAAGTCTCTGATGTCCCCAGAGTGTGTATGTGAAGTTTTAGCTCAAAATACCCCACAGATATTTTTTTATATAGCATGTTAAAGTTGTCACTTTTAGAGGGTGAGCAAAAACGCACCGTTTTTGTGCCTGTTCCTTTAAATACAAATGAGCTGCTTCTCCCGGCACAGAGGGCGGAGCAGACATGCACTGAAAATTTCAAAAGTTTTTAGCCTTTTATGTTCAAACAAAGTCAGAAAGATGGAGAGACTCAAAAAGAAGGACAACATGTAGACAACATTTCTGAATGGTTAGTTATGTAGCTCATGTGTAGTTATCGTCTAGTCATTGATTAGCATATTCTGTCTTGATAATCTATAAATTGCGTTCTCGGGGGCGGGTTTATATAAATTTTAGGGTTAGTGATGTCACTAACCGGGGAGGAATGTCATGTAGTCCCTACCAGCCGTTTGTTGTAGTCCTTAAAAAGCAATTTCTTTAAAAGAAAATACTCCTTTTGCTTTGAACTTTGAGCGTTGTAACTTTGCAGATGTTGTTTATTCTCAAACAGCAACATTACACACTAACTAAAGTTAGAAAAGTGAAATCGTATTCAGAGTACAATTTATATTAGTGTTAGTAGTTAGCTGTCCGACTCGTGGAGAAAATATACGGGATCATTTTTATTCTGTCCACAAAGCAGCATATCGTTCACTTCCCCGTGCCCCCCTCGGGAACTCTGTTCACTGTTTAATTCAGATGGTCCCCACTTACAAACAAAAACTAAGATAGCCAAAGCAGTTCAGTATACATCTAAAAGATGGACGACAGAGGCAATTGGGATGTTACAAGACTGTATAAACACCACTGATTGGGAATCCATGCGTGCCTCTTGTGACTCCATGAACTCATATACAGACACTGTGTGTTCATATATTTCCTTTTGTGAGCAAACCTGTATTCCCACCAAAACTGTGGTGAAATATAATAACAACAAATGCTGGTTCACAAAATCCCTCAGGCTGCTTAGGAAGACCAAAGAGCAGGCCTACAGGGAAGGAAGTGGAGATGAATACAGGCTTGCCAGACAAAAGTTAAATAAAGTCATTAGGAAAGCAAAAGCTGCCTACAAGGTGAGGATGGAGGAACAATTTGGCATTAATGACTCCTCTTCGGCCTGGAGGTCACTGAAGAACTTGACAGGCTATAAAAAATAAAATACAACAAGTCACTCCATCTGCTAAACTGGCTAATGAGTTTAATTCATTTTATACCAGATTTGAGAGATCTTCCTGCCCTCCCCCTTCCCCTTGCCCTTCCAGGTGGGATCTGGCTCTCTCCCACGCCTAACCATCAAGAGCTCTGTTGTCAATATGAGCAGGCTGATAACTGAGCTCTGGGACTGAAGTGGGCTTGTGGGCTGGACCGAGCTCGTAACTGAGCTCTGGGGCTGGAGTGGGCTCGTGACTGAGCTCTGGGGCTGGAGTGGGCTCGTGACTGAGCTCTGGGGCTGTAGTTGTCTCGTGACTGAGCTTGTGGCCTGGAGCAGACTCCTGAGTGACCTCTGGGGCTCGAGCGGGCTCGTGGGCTGGACCGGGCAGGTGTCTGAGCTCTGGGGCTGGAGTGAGCTTGTGACTATGTGTCAAAAACTTGTCAGAACCACCAGCTTCTGCAAGCATACCCACATTCAGGCTCCTTTTTTGCACCCTTATTGGTGGCAAAGAATTTCACTCCTTTCCACGCTAAACTGTATAGCAGTGCAGTGCACACTGCTGTGGAAACAACCTTCGACAAGGAACCCAATATTGTGCATCTACAGAGATACAGTGGAAAGGAACTCTGAATCAAAAGGGGTTCTTTCTTTGTTTAAGCCAAGGCGAGCCAACTGAATTCGAACAAATTGAGCGCATGCTGGTGGAGGAGGAGGAGAAGCATGTGTACTTTATTGTTACACCTCATGATGTGTCCTATTATAGTCCTAGTTCGGACTATATGAAGTGAAAGATGCAAGGCAGAGCACGAAGTGTAGGAAAGCAGAGCTCAAACTGGATTATTATCCATTGCCTGGGTACAAGCTTTTTGGGACAAAAGTCATTTAACTGAAACATAGCATTGTTGACACAGAGTAAAGATAATGCTGGGCAACGATTAATAGCAATTAATCGCATCCAAAATACAAGTTTGTTTACATGATAAATGTGTGTGTACTGTGTATAATTATTTTGTATATATAAATACACACACATGCATGTATATATTTAAGAAATATTTGCTTGTATATACTGTATATATACATTTATATATAATTTAGATTATTTATAAATATAAATATTTTACACATAAATAAATAAAAATTTCTTAAATATATACATGCATGTGTGTGTATTTATATATACAAAATAATTATACACAATACACACATTTATATCATGTAAACACAAACATTTATTTTGGATGTGATTAATTGTTGCCTAGCACTAGTAAAGATGAATGCAAAGGTGTCCATTCCTGTTCCTGGAGATCTGCTTACCTGCTGGGTTCAGAACCAGCCCTGATCAAACACACCTGTTTGTAATCAACAAGTTCTCCCGAAGTTCTTAAAGAATTAGGCTGTGTTTCAGTCCACTTTTAGACACGCACTTGAAAACTTCCCTAAGCACTTTTGAAGTGAGTTCCACTCGTGAAGTGGACAAGTGGGATTTTAAAATGGACAGACCATCGTTCCCTCGAGTCTACTTCATATGTACACTTCAGGCACCTATATGTCCCACAATGCAGTACGATTGTGACGTCACCACTGATCTTGTCTAATCACCACCTCAACATACAACCTATGATATATTAATTATATATATTTTTATTTAAAACAACCCAAACACACCTATAAACATTTGGATGCTGCATTACTTTTTTTATAAATCAACTCCACAGCTGATTCCAAGTGATCAAGGGCTTAGGACGTTCCAATTCAGCCCATTGCAGTTTCCGCCACTAGTGGGCACTCGTGCAACGTAAGCAATGACGTACATCCGAGTGAACGAGACAGAGGGAAGTTAGCAAGTGAAGGGCATGACAATTTTGGACTGGAACGCCTTAGTTCACCCCAAAACTCATGTCATTTCAAACCTGGTAGACTTTCAAACTAGGATTACTTTAATGATGTCTTTACTACCTTTCTGGGCCTTGAAAGTGCTAGTTGTATTGGCTTCAACGGAGGGACAGAAAGCTTTCCGATTTTATTAAAAAGATCTTCATTTGTGTTCAGAAGATGAAAGTCTTGAAGGTTTGGAACGACACAAGAGTGAATAATTAATGACAGAAGTTACATTTTTGGGTGAACTAACCCTTTAATTAGCCGCTTCAGTTGTGTTTGAGCAGGATTTGAGCTGAACTGTGCAGGTAGGTAGATTTCCAGGAACAGGATAGGGCACCCCTGCTATACACAAATCTTCTAGAGAAATAGTTCTCCATTTTACATTTTTGAACAAATCAAGACTGTTATATACACTCGCCTAAAGGATTATTAGGAACACCTGTTCAATTTCTCATTAATGCAATTATCTAATCAACCAATCTCATGGCAGTTGCTTCAATGCATTTAGGGGTGTGGTCCTGGTCAAGAAAATCTCCTGAACTCCAAAGTGAATGTCAGAATGGGAAAGAAAGGTGATTTAAGCAATTTGGAGCGTGGCATGGTTGTTGGTGCCACACGGGCCGGTCTGAGTATTTCACAATCTGCTCAGTTACTGGGATTTTCACGCACAACCATTTCTAGGGTTTACAAAGAATGGTGTGAAAAGGGAAAAAACATCCAGTATGCGGCAGTCCTATGGGCGAAAATGCCTTGTTGATGCTAGAGGTCAGAGGAGAATGGGCCGACGGATTCAAGCTGATAGAAGAGCAACTTCGACTGAAATAACCACTCGTTACAACCGAGGAATGCAGCAAAGCATTTGTGAAGCCACAACACACACAACCTTGAGGCGGATGGGCTAAAACAGCAGAAGACCCCACCGGGTACCACTCATCACCACTACAAATAGGAAAAAGAGGCTACAATTTGCACAAGCTCACCAAAATTGGACAGTTGAAGACTAGAAAAATGTTGCCTGGTCTGATGAGTCTCCGAGGGCGGGGGGGGGAATAAACTCAGGTCGCTTCAGAAAAAATAGGGGTTAATCCACTGGAGTCACATGGATTACTTTGTAATGCTAGAAGCTTGCGCTGCTATTTTGAACAAATAATCAGTTCTACCCATATTTCGCTCAGCCCTACAGTTTAATGATGTCTTTACTACCTTTCTGGACCTTGAAAGTGGTAGTTGCAAAGGCTGTCAACGGAGGGACCGAAAACTCTCAGATTTCATTAAAAAGATCCGTTCCGACTGAGAAACAAAATCAACATGAGTGTGGATAATTAATGACAGAATTTTCATTTTTGTATTAACTAACCCTTACAGAAAATAAGCATATTAAGAAATCCATTCTATGTGTATATGATTTTACTGGATTTGTATTACTCTTGCAAAATATATTACACAACATGAGTCTATGATTATGTCCTTTATTAAGGTCAAAGTGATGTGTCTGAAAGCCCTTCCAGCAACCGACTGTCCTCAAATACACCTTGTAACAGTCCTGATGAAATGTCCCTTTCTGGTGAGTACTGAATGTCTTTTATGGGGCATTTAGCTCTATATTAGATCTACTTCTAGTATTTCAGGAAAGTTTGATGAATTTTGTCACATTTTTCACGTAAGAATCGTAGGGTGGACATTTAATTCATCACACCTGAATTTGCTTGTTTTTTTTCAATGATATACCCAACCTTAAATAATGTTGAACAGCTCAGCAAGTTCAAACTCAGTGTCAACTGCCTGACAACAGCTGGCATTATAGTTTTGAAATTCTTTGGAAGAAGATGCCATCTAAGATCATCGGAGAACTGGAAACAGGGATTGACCAACAAAAAGAGAGACTTAAAAAATTATACGACTGATAGTGAGTGAAATATTAACAGTATGTCCAACACCCGGGAATAAACACATCAGTGAGATTGCAAGAAAGATGGCCAAGGCATATCCTGGAGCATTCAGAGATGTCATTGAAGTGAAATTGTAGGCAGTGGGTATGATTCAGGCATCAAACATATTGATCAGCAGAGTGGATAATGTGAGGAGAGGAAACACATCACTTTCTTTGAAGAGACAAGCTGTTAGCAACAGTGAAGGTGAAGATACTCCATGTAGAAAGAAAACACTAGACACCTATGGGTGGAAAACACTACCACCTAATTAAACGCCTGAGTCCCAGAAACATGTACAGGAGGAATTGAAGAAAATGTACAAAGAAAGGTGCCCTGACACCAAAGGCATTGAGAACAGAATGAGGGCCACCTTCTTCACCCAAAGAAAAGACATCATCAGTGGTATTGAGACCTCTGATTTGACACATGAATGGCCATATATATGTGAGACAGTTCGCATGAAGACTCATTTTCAAGCGCTTACAGTAATGGACATTGATAAAACCAAAGCAAGTAAGTGTGTAAGGTTTGTGTCCTACTTCAGGTGTAGTGACGACAGCAAATATGGAGACCATCTTCAGAGAAATGTCACAAGAATGTGGATGACGTCAACACTGCTTGGTTTCTTCAGCGAGAGAGAGGACCAGATGTTCTATAAAGTGGATCAGACAACCCTGCCCTCTGAAGTGCACTGTGCTGAACTTCCAAGGACACCCTGCATAATTGTGTGTGGTATGTTTGAATATTTTTCAAGTAAAAATATATTTAATAATTGCTGGAATTCATGTTCTTTTGGGCTCAGTTTGTCACAGTGTTATAGATCCCTTATTTTTTCTTATGCATCTGTTACAAGAGGAAGTTTTCCTTTTAATGCAGAATACTTTTTGTTATCTGTGGACCAAGTCATAGTCTTCAGTGATGCTGTCATGTTTGCCTCAGACTACTGCTTGAACATTCATACCCAGCAGACCAAGGAGCAACCCTGGAGTTCTTGCAGAGGAAAAAAAAGCAGCAATGTCAGTCAACAACCTATCACATTCTCCCTCTCTCTCTCTCTCTCTCTCTCTCTCTCTCTCTCTCTCTCTCTCTCTCTCTCTATACACTCACTCTCACACACATCCTCACATACACTCAATCTCACACACATCATCACACACATCCTCACATACACTCACTCTCACACACATCCTCACATACACTCAATCTCACACACATCATCACACACATCCTCACATACACTCACTCTCACACACATCCTCACATACACTCAATCTCACACACATCATCACACACATCCTCACATACACTCACTCTCACACACATCCTCACATACACTCAATCTCACACACATCATCACACACATCCTCACATACACTCACTCTCACACACATCCTCACATACACTCAATCTCACACACATCATCACACACATCCTCACATACACTCACTCTCACACACATCCTCACATACACTCAATCTCACACACATCATCACACACATCCTCACATACACTCACTCTCACACACATCCTCACATACACTCAATCTCACACACATCATCACACACATCCTCACATACACTCACTCTCACACACATCCTCACATACACTCAATCTCACACACATCATCACACACATCCTCACATACACTCACTCTCACACACATCCTCACATACACTCAATCTCACACACATCATCACACACATCCTCACATACACTCACTCTCACACACATCCTCACATACACTCAATCTCACACACATCATCACACACATCCTCACATACACTCACTCTCTCAAAAACATTCTCGCACTCACTCTCTCACATGCATCCTCACACTCGCTCTCTCAAACACACCCTCACATACACTCACAACATACACATACACTCACAACATACACATACACTCACAACATACACATACACTCACAACATACAGTCTCTCTCACACACAACACCCTCTCACGTGCACATGTGGCCAATGTTCACAACAAGCATCCCCTGTGCAAATTGCCACTCTTCTGCTACTTTTATTGCTAATATATTAAGAGCATATTATACATACTGAGGTTTATTTTTTCTTTTATTTTGTATTCGACAGATGCCTGATGCCTTTTCAAAATAAACCCAGAGAAGGGATCAAAAGTAGAAAAGAGCACATCAAGAAAGCAACTGGCAGTCAGTCCAAAGGTTCTTTCACTGATCAGCAAAATTGCGGACTACGAATGGATGGAGTAAAAACTTTTGGAAGAGTGTCAAATCTCCCTCCATTACCTTGCAGAAATTCTTGGCAGTGTCACAGACTTTGAAACCACTTGTTTGAAAACTTTTTTTCATGGTTTAATTATTTGTTTTCGTTTTTTTAATTCTGTTGATGACTAATTTATCTTTTGACAATTTTTTATATTGGTGTATTGTTGTAGTTATGAACTAGAACGAGTTCACTAATTGTTATATTGGTATATTGTTGAATTTATTAACTGATTTTTATATCGGTATATTGTTGCAGTTGTGAAATAAGTTCTGCACTTGAGGCTGATTACTTGAATTGTAGCAGTGTTCAATCCTATTGGTAATTTCATGGTTTTTCATACATTTTCACAATATTTAAGATCCTTAATTAAATATTAAAAAGCTCAAGAAAATACAGAGATTTTTATGTAGAATTACAGCAAAAAAACAGTATTTTGAATAAAGGAAATTTACTGTAATTTTACGTGTTGGTTGGTGTTACGTTTTTTTTTTTTTGGCACCCCAGCTTTAAGGGGATTTTTTTTTACAGTGCAGGACAACACACAGAATACAGACAATACGTGGCACCATTAAATAAAGTTCACATGACCCCCCTTAAGCAAAATACATTCACTAACCTCATAAAACCAGTTTAAAGGACATCAGTTAAATAAAGAAGTCTAAAATGCAATGTGTGGAATGTAGCTTGTTGCAGGCAAATATGACAAGATAATAGGTAAACAGAAAATTCTGATCTAAGCCAACCTTGTAATTTTTGAAACTACGTCCTCTAAGTATTATTATTATTATTATTATTATTATTATTATTATTTTATTTGAGTTTTGAAAATGATTCAATGAGAGTCAAGGTGAGTATGTAGCATTTCAAGCATAACTGTAAAAAGAAATGTAAGGTTAAAAAGGTTAATTATTCCCCTAAGTGAAATGTTTTCTTTAAATTATACTTTAAACAAACCCAGTTTAAAGCTACACTTTGTAACTTTTTAAGTTGATTCTTAGCAAAAAACACTTTGTTCTATCAAAAGTATCATCCATCCATCCATCCATCCATCCATCCCAATTCTCATACATATTGGGTCACATGGAGGCAGAGAAACACTCTGAACAGGTACTACATGTACTACAGAATAAAAAAAAAAATAAAAAAAATTGCTGTTGGTCCAACAAAGAATTCAATTAAGGATCTTGTTACTTATGCCAAAGAAACACATTCACAATTTTCTTAAAAAATAAAATAAAATAAAAAACAATCAAGAAAGTGCAATGGAGTTTCAAAACTCCATTCAAACACAATTGCTTCCAGACTGTATTTCCCATCAATACTCTAAAAAAGGTTAACAACTTTTTGTTTAATTTGTTTAGTGAAAATAAAATATTCAGTCATTTGTATGAAAATTTGAATGTGGTCACGTAAGGTCAAGTGGGAAAGTTTTCTGTTGTCTCTACACACTATTAACTTTACAATTTGCATGAACTATTTGTAAGAACATTGGTTTATTCATTTCATTTGGCTTTTTTGTTTGCTTGTTTGTTTGTTTGTTTGTTTGTTTTATATGAAAGTATGAACCTACCATCATAAACATTTAAGATCAGCCAGCAGTGAAACCTCTTTGCAAAAACACATACATCTTTGACAAATTCCTCATAGACATCATAATTTATGATGACCTTAGGAAGATCAAAGCAAAAGGTCAAAAACACACCAAACAGACAAACCCCACCCAAAATATGTAGGTATAAATAGACACAAAAACACACAAAATGTTTGTTCCACAAAAACGCAGTTCCTCGTATTTGTTCTTCAGAAATTTCCTTTGGACATTTTGGTAAGATTCATTGCCACATTACAAAAAAAAAAAAAAACTGTGCATTTTTAGTAGTAGTTATTGTTGTTTTTGCTGCTGTTATTTGTTTGTTTGCTTGTTTATTTGCCATTTTATATATTATATATATGATATATTTTGTCTTTTACAGACAACGCTGTGACAGACCAACAAAAGGATGGGGATATCTGTCCCATTATATATTATAGCACTGCTGTCTTTTCTTGCCAGTAAGCCAGGAAGTTTTTGACTAAATATGACACTAATTGTAACTCACTGATAAATTATGAAATTAATTAAACCATTTAATGACTCCGATTTGGCTGTTAAGTAATTCAATTAAATAAATATCTTCTATATACTTTTTGATACGAAAGCTTAAGATTAGCCCTGAAACTAACTGTTCTGTTCTCACTCCACCAGGCAAAATAAATGGAGCAAAAGGTAATGACAATTATGATATATATGTGATTGTTTTGTTCAGAATGTGCTGAAGTGAGATTAATCATGCTTTCTTTCAAATATAATAGGCATTCAAACACTCTAATAACAATACATGATTGTAAAAATAGCAGAACTGTAGTAGAGTATATGTTGTGCAATATTCAGGCCTGGTTTAAAGAAAGGGGAGGAAGGGTGTGTGCATTCTTTGAGTCAGTAATGTAAGGTTTCATGCGATTGTAATGAATGATTTTTGCTTTTGTATGAGGTCTGCCTTTACTGAATGTAAATACATATTTCCATATATTTATGATCAATATATTATATGGTGTAAAATACTGAAAAATATATGAAATAATATTTTGCTTTGATATAATGTAATATATTACAATATATTGAATAATACATAAAGAATTGCTGCCGCAAAATGTAATTAGTTGAGTGTACTTAGAAAACGTGGAAAATGATTGCCTCTCAAGGATGTTTTACTCAAAGTCATAAGTTTCTAATATAAAAACATACAAATGAGTGTCAGGACAATGATAGACATTAATTGTGCAATAATTTGTAACCTATTTATTAAATACAGTGACGCATTGTTGCCACATACGGTAACACTTTAAAATACGGATCCTTCGTTAATGAATAACTACACAGGAACAAATGAGTAACACAATGTTAACAATCTAGTAACTACAGTTAACTAACAAGTAACTCTGATTAACGAATAAGTAAGTAATAGCACACAGATTTAAGTGGTAGTTCACTATTAACTAATCAATAACTACTATTTTTTAATACTTCACAGAGAACTACTGAATTTTTTTACAGATTTAAGTGGTAGTTCACTAATAACTAATCAATAACTACTATTTTTTAATACTTCACAGAGAACTACTGAATTTTTTTACAGATTTAAGTGGTAGTTCACTAATAACTAATCAATAACTACTATTTTTTAATACTCCACAGAGAACTACTGAATTTTTTTACAGATTTAAGTGGTAGTTCACTAATAACTAATCAATAACTACTATTTTTTAATACTCCACAGAGAACTACTGAATTTTTTTACAGATTTAAGTGGTAGTTCACTAATAACTAATCAATAACTACTATTTTTTAATACTCCACAGAGAACTACTGAATTTTTTTACAGATTTAAGTGGTAGTTCACTAATAACTAATCAATAACTACTATTTTTTAATACTCCACAGAGAACTACTGAATTTTTTTACAGATTTAAGTGGTAGTTCACTAATAACTAATCAATAACTACTATTTTTTAATACTCCACAGAGAACTACTGAATTTTTTTACAGATTTAAGTGGTAGTTCACTAATAACTAATCAATAACTACTATTTTTTAATACTCCACAGAGAACTACTGAATTTTTTTACAGATTTAAGTGGTAGTTCACTAATAACTAATCAATAACTACTATTTTTTAATACTCCACAGAGAACTACTGAATTTTTTTACAGATTTAAGTGGTAGTTCACTAATAACTAATCAATAACTACTATTTTTTAATACTCCACAGAGAACTACTGAATTTTTTTACAGATTTAAGTGGTAGTTCACTAATAACTAATCAATAACTACTATTTTTTAATACTCCACAGAGAACTACTGAATTTTTTTACAGATTTAAGTGGTAGTTCACTAATAACTAATCAATAACTACTATTTTTTAATACTCCACAGAGAACTACTGAATTTTTTTACAGATTTAAGTGGTAGTTCACTAATAACTAATCAATAACTACTATTTTTTAATACTCCACAGAGAACTACTGAATTTTTTTACAGATTTAAGTGGTAGTTCACTAATAACTAATCAATAACTACTATTTTTTAATACTCCACAGAGAACTACTGAATTTTTTTACAGATTTAAGTGGTAGTTCACTAATAACTAATCAATAACTACTATTTTTTAATACTCCACAGATAGTGTTTCAGCCGCCCTTTTCAAACTGGCGCAAGAAAATGCAACAGAATTTGATTAGTTAAACATGAAGAGGACTCTAACGTTAACCTAGATAAATGTTGGCGCATATCCAAGTGTTTGTGCGGAGTGTGGAGCGCGCACTGCATGACATGGAGGCGCCGGTGCCATCACTCGCATTTTCCTATCAACAGTGTAAACAACTTAAAATACTCCATCATTTCTGATCATACAGAAAATAATAATACATCAGTCGCAACTACTTTTATGTGTGTAAACTCACAACAACAAGAACATTTTGTGCTTTTGTAAAATAAAATAAAACGAACAGGACCCGCTTTCATGGTATCTGTGAATTGGAGTGCGTCTCAAAAATGAAATGAAAAACAGTTATGATAAAGACATGATAGCCTATCAATTTTATGTGGATAAAGGCATATTTTGTACATGACTACACATGTCCTTATAAGGCCAAGAAAATATGTTGTTTTAACGACATTAAGATCTCGTTATTACGAGAAAATATGTTGTTTTAACGACATAAGATCTTGTTATTACGACATAATTGAGTGGAAAAATAATATGTATTTGGCAGCAATGCGTTACCGTAATTAAACAGAAACTTAAAGAAGTTAATTGAAAAGACTGCAATAGATTTCTGCATTTTAGATAAAGCAACTTGCAGCACATCATCAGTGTTTCTTGCTCTTCTGCTGGACTGAAGCACAGGCTCTACTCTTCAGCACAATGGTGACACACAAAACTCAGATAACAGAAACCCTTTAAATCCCAACAGAACATTAAACACTAACAGATCTCTCAAGATCTCAGCAGAGGAGGGTTAAACTACAAAACAGCATTACCAGCTTCACTTATTACTAACAGTTTGACTTTGTTTCTGTCATACAGCGACAGAAGATCTTATTGAGAATCAACAGGTTTAGATGTTGATGATTTATTGAAAATAATATAATTTTACAGTATACAAAATTCACCATTATGGTGATTAGTTGGGCTCTTGACTCTTGACATTACAGCTTTAATTTTTCTCTGACTGCTGTAACTGTGTGTTATATGACACAGTCGTTATAGCAAAAAAACAACACAAAAAAAACAAACAAAAAAACAATAGAAATTACGTGGATAATCTGTTGTGTGTTTATTGATGATGTTCTAATCATCAATAATTATACTGAATCACAGATCACATCCCAAGATTTCTCAATGACCACAAATGTTATAGGTCATAAAATGCATTTAAATATTGTTTTATAAACACTGTGAAACTATAACAAGAGATCAAACACTGCGGTAATCAGATTTTTTTAACTACTGCTATATTCAGTCACACACAGATATCAAGAATCAGCATATGAATCTCAACTACGGTGACATGATTCATGCTCAGCCAGCTGATTTCACTAATTAGTTCTTTCTCCTGGCTGAAAAACTGTGCTAATTAGCAAATCCAGGTGATTGGAATAAAATACTGAGGACTTTTACTTTCTGAACCTGGACTTTACACCTCTGGTTATAAAGTCAAGAGTCCAACTAAAGCAAAAACTGATCTCCATCATGGTGACTGTAAAATTATATTATTTTCAACAAATTATCAACATCTAAACCTCTGTTAATTCTCAATAAGAACTTCTGTAGACGTATGACATAAATAAAGTCAAACTGTTACTAATAAGTGAAGCTGGTAATGCTGTTTCTCTTTCGAGAGGTCTCTCATATTGCGTAAGGCTAGCTTATGCTATGGGAAAACTCCTTTTGTCAAGAATATTGAAGCCAAATCTTTAAAACGCAGTGCAGCTGCACAGCATACACAGATGAACGTCGAGTACGATCATTGGCTGTGCTGCGGCAACTGCCGAATCTAGGCGAGGCGGCTCAGATGCGCGAACCGATCAGGACACTTCGCGCCCTAGCACGTAAGAGCCCGCCAGAATGGGCGTGGCCAAAGGCTATAAAGCACCCGTTCCCCACCAAGGAACTCAGATTTTATCTCCTCAGCGAAATCACCACTTCACTGATCTCCGGATAGAAGCCTTATCGCCGCCGTCAAAGAGCCTTCAGCGGAATAAGCAGCTGCTTCACAGATCTGAGGACGCTGTGCCATCCGACGCACCATATCCTTTTAACACAAGTGTGTTCGTCGCTGCGTCACACTTTTCTAAAAGAGAAATTTCCAGGCGTTGTTTCAAATGCCTCACACTAAATGAGGCCCTCTCATCGGTGGAGACAGTCACATCCTTTGCGCTTCCTGTCTGGGCCACGCGGAAGCTGCACTCGCCAAGGGTGGCTGCCCTGAGTGCGACATGATGGATCTCTCCTCCCCGCGGGCTCGACTGGCCATTTTCGCGATGACGACCCTGCTCTCTCTCTCTCCCTTTGCTCGAGTTGCGCAAAAACAAGCGCCGTTCACCCCGTTCACCCGTTCAAACCCCCTCGTCGGTCCTGTTCACACGCGTCATGCAGAGCCCTCTTGAGCTCTCTGCATGTCCAGACGGACACTATGGGCCCTATCTTGCACCCATCGCAATTGACTTTGTACACCAACACATGTATCATTCCTATTTTGCACCCAATGCACAGCAGAGTTTTCCCTCCACAGACGCACGTCGGTAAATTAGGGAATGAACTTGCGCTCCCGGGGGCGGTTCAGCGAAAGAGGAGGCGTGTTCCAGCGCTATTCCGTGTTCCCTGGTGCTATTTTGCAGTTCCAGAAAACAATTCTGCCACAGACCAGGAAAAACCTAGTCTAAAGTCAGTGCTATTTTAAGGGCGCATGCTTGGCCATAATGTAGCGTGTGCACAACACGCATACACTTTGCTTCTCTCATCTACACACAGACGCAGAAGTTGACATTTTTGCAAACCATATATAATTACAGGAAATATATTCCACATCAGGGAAATCATCGTGGTGTCCATGAAGATGTGAAAAAATAGGCATAAATCTGGCTTACACATTTACCAAAATTATTATACGCCTGTTTAACCGAAGCTAATTTGAGTGGGTTTCTCCCATCCCATACAATGTCACGGCGCTGGAGGTGTAATAAATGTAGGTTGTGTGCCCACTATAAAGTACGCACCTCTGCACATAAGCACTGTTCCCACAGTATCAAGCTTCCCCCCAGCTCATGCTGGAAGTGTAATGAATGTAGTGCGTGTGCCCACTATGAAGTACGCACCCCTACACCTAAACACTGCCAACACGGTATTAACTCTCCCTCCTGCCAGCGCGGGAGAGAAAATAAACGTAGATTTTGTGCCCACTGTAAAGTACGCACCACTACACACAAAAACTGTTCCAACATCTGTTTCCCTCCCAGCTCGCGTTGGAGATGTGATAAAGGGTGCGCTTGCTGTGAAGCGCGCGCCCTTGCACATGAGCACAAAACGGCTGGATGGCCGGGTCCCTATCTCACAGCGGCCCGTCTCCAGCCAACCCCCAGCCAACCCCTCCAACCAACCCCTTCATTCAACCCCTAGCTATGCGGGCCAAGGCCTGGGAGGCTATCCCCAGTATATCAGAATGGGTGTTTAACATAATAAAACGAGGCTACTCGCTACAGTTTGCTCACAGCCCACTGTGATTTTCAGCCGTGGTCGAAACGACAGTGAGAAAGGACGTTGCCCATGTTCTTCGCACCGAAGTGTCAAAACTGTTAGAAAAGGAAGCTGTCGAACCAGTTCCCTTTTCACAAAGCGAGTCGGGCTTTTACAGCCGCTACTTCCTCGTTCCAAAGAAGGATGGCGGCATCAGGCCCATCCTAGACCTCAGACACCTGAACAAGGCACTGCAGATCCTCTCGCAAATTCACCCGGGGGGATTGTTTTTTCTCAGTGGATCTGAAAGATGCTTATTTTCACAACAGGGAGTGTGAGTGTTAAAGGGATATTCCCCTTTTTTGGAAAGGCTCATTTTACAACTCCCCCAGAGTTAAACAGTTGAGTTTTACCGTTTTCGAATCCAATCAGCAGAACTCCGGGTCTGGCGGTATCACTTTTAGCATAGCTTAGCATAGATCATTGAATCGGACAGGCCATTAGCATCTCTCTCAAAAAAATGACCAAAGAGTTTCTAGCTTAGCATAGATCATTGAATCGGACAGGACCATTAGCATCTCTCTCAAAAAAATGACCAAAGAGTTTCGATATTTTTCCTATTTAAAACTTGACTCTTCTGTAGTTACATTGTGTACTATGACCGACGGAAAATGTAAAGTTGTGATTTTCTAGGCTGATATGGCTAGGAACTATACTCTCTACTCAAAAAAAGTGGAGTACTCCTTTAAACTACCTCGACGACTGGCTGATTATAGCTCAATCGGAGGCACAGTTGTTAACTCACAGATCCTGGCTCCTCAGCCATCTAGAATGCCTGGGTCTCAGGATCAAAGATCCAAGAGCACATTATCTTCCAGCCAGAGTATATCTTTCCTGGGTACAGTGATAGACTCTATACGAATGAAAGCGCACCTTTCACCAGAGCGCGCGCTCACCATTCAACGCCTAGCGGCATTTTTGCGGCATTTTCAGAGGGGACGCTCACGCTCCTCTCAAAAGATTTCAGAGGATGTTGGGTCTCATGGCCTCAGCATCATCAGTACTCCAGCTAGGACTACTGCACATGCGTCCCTCTTCAGCGCTGGCTGAAACCCGGTGTACCAGCTCACACGTGGTGATCTGGCCACTTACTATTCAGAGCGAGTCACGGCTGCATCAAAGCCCTGACTCCCTGGAAAGCGACCAACTGGTATCAGTCTGGCGTGAGTATGGCTGTGGTTTCAAAGAGAAAAGTGATCTCGACAGATGCGTCCAACCTATGTTGGGGGGCCCTTTATGAGGGCAGGCCCGTCTCAAAAGGGAACTAATGTGTCTGAAATGAATAGCCAGGATGAATAATCATGAATCTGCATAAATTGTTGATAACTGAAAATGCAAATAGAACATTTTACAAAGGACTGTTAATTTGGATGTTTCTTTGAAAATTCATAGCAATGTATTAGTGTTTACCCTGTCTTTAACACCAGCTAATTTGCTGCCTTTTGGGGATGGAGACACCAAAACCCCATGTCAGACGATGGAAGCTCTCAAGCCATTTCCTTGCAGCAGCCTTTGAAATACTTCCAAAGCACATACAGTCAGATCTTTGTAAGCATTTTTGTGTGTGTGTGTGTGTGTGTGTGTGTGTGTGTGTGTTTGTGCTTTTTTGCAGATTGATTAAATTATAAGAATATTCAAAGATGTATACCAATATTTTGTGGATATTTTTAATTGTCTGTTTTAGCAGTGCACTGCCTCATTCATATTTAGTTTAGACAAACATTTTGATATTGAAACTTGCTTTGGTTCTTAATTTTAGGTCAACAACAATGGCCAGATAACATTTAATGAGCCACTGTATGCCTACAGCCCCTTTTTGAAGTCTGAAAGTGACATGATTGCTCCCCTTTGGACTGACCTTGACAATAGACGTGGAGGAACTATCTCCTATAGACAGGATACAAGCAGTGCTGTACTGGCACAAGTCACTGCAACTGTTAAGCAATACTTCCCTAACATAACATTTGCTGCTACATCTGCTTTTATTGCTACCTGGTACAGGGTGCCATACTATAGTGGTAGAGGGGTAAGACCAACAGTAATAAATGATTATCACTAAATTATCTATGGTTTTTCTTTGGATGATTTTGAATGCTGTTAATTTAATTTGTGAAGGTGGTGACTTTCCAAGTGGTTTTAGCCTACAATGTGCATCGCTCTTTCATCCTATTCACTTATGGTGATATTGCTACAACAGAACAAAGTTGGACGGTATGTGAAGTACAGGTCTTCATTTTACAAATTACTGAACTGCATGATCATCAAGTTTGAAATCATGCATTCAATACTTCATGTACTACAAAAAAAAATTCAGTTTACTTCTACAGGCTGGTTATCGTACAATGACTCTGTCAATTCATTCACAATTCCATTAACCAAGGCCAGAGAACTCTCAACCAACAGCAATATCAATGTGCCTGGGCATTGGTCTTTTCGTGTTGATGGCTCACCAAACTGTAAGACAATGTTTCAAAAGTAAATTTTTAAGCTTATGTCTTGATACCAGTACTAACAAATTGTCACTTGTAAATTTTTAGTGCCAACTAGATTCCTAGCTTTGGAGAATGAACAAATATTGAACCCCTTTGTTGGAAATGGAAGCTCTGAAGCCATTTTCTTGCAGCAGCCTTTCAAATACTTTGGACGCACATACAGTAAAATCTTTGTGAGCACAAGTTATATTGATACCTCTAATTTATTCAAAACTTCTGTTTGAAATACCTTTGAAAAGTGTGGTTATAAATTTAGGTGAACAACAATGGCCATCTAACGTTTACCGAGTCGCTGTCTGCCTACAACCCCTCTCTGGATTCGGGAAGAGACATCATTGCTCCTCTTTGGACTCACCTTGACAATAGACGTGGAGGAACTATCTCCTATAAAGAGGATACAAGCAGTGCTGTACTGACACAAGTCACTGCAACCGTTAAGCGATACTTCCCTAACATACCTTTTGCTGCTACTTCAGCTTTTGTCGCTACATGGGACAGTGTGCCATACTCCAATGGTGGAGGGGTAAGACCTACGGCAATCTTTGATTTTCAATGAATGGTCCGTCAGGTTTGTTTGGAAGATTTTGAATGCTGTCTGTTGATGTTTTGAAGGTGGCCTCTTTCCAAGTGGTTTTAGCCTACAATGTTCATCGCTCTTTCATCCTGATCTATTACGGAGATGTGGCAGAAACAGGACTACCTTGGCAGGTGAGTGAAGTAGCCGACTGCTTCTTGGCAGGTGAGTGAAGTAGCCGACTGCTTCTTGTGCACTGTACAAAGGAAACAAAACTAAACAAATACAGATATGCAATTCAAAAGGAATTGTTCATAAAAAAAGGTTCTCTCTCTCTTTTTTAATAGAATAAGAACTTAAACATTTTGTTTACTCCAACAGGCTGGCTATTACACTGTGGACTCTATCAGTTCTATGACAATTCCAGCATCCAGAGTCCAAGAACTCTCGTCGAGCAGTAATGTCAATGTGACTGCTTGCTGGTCTTTCCATGTTGATGGTTCACCAAACTGTAAGCCAACGAGTTGTGTTATTGGTTATGACAAGGTATTCAGGGGTGAATTCACTAACCTTTTACTGTAGCATGCCGTGTTTGAACTCAAAACCTGAAACTGATTTACAGTGGAGCTTTCCCAGGCACCGTGTAGGTGAATGCACTTTCAGCCTTTTCAAAAGCCAATTCAGGTGCTGGATCGCAGTGGGGGAGAGTCGTACTTTACCAATCCCAGAAAATCTGACAGATTGTAGTAGTCTGCTGTACTCTCCACAACCTTGCACATTTAGAAACGGCCTGCGACCTGGGGAACTGCCCTTGGCAAATTCTGATGGCCAGTAGTTTTGTGGCCGTAATACCCTAACTCCAGTACCGTATTTACATCATGCGTGTTGTGAATCGGGTTCTAAAATCATATGGGACACATAAAAAGAGACAACAGTATAAACCAGCACAATTCATTCTTAGTGAATTCCCCTTTAAAACTTTTAACCAGTGCAGTGTTTGTGTGAGAGCTTATGTTTCTTGGAAGAACTAAAAGGATTCCTTCTCACTTACATTTTTTCCTAGTGCCATCTAAATTCCTACCATTCGGGAATGGAGACATAGTAACCCCCCGACTGGATAACGGAAGCTCTGAAGCCATTATATTGCAGCAGCCTTTCAAATATTTTGGACGCACACACAATCAGACCTTTGTAAGCATTGTTTAGTTGTTATTTTGCTCATTTAGAGACATGTTTCATCTACTTGCATCTAAAATCACAAGTCTCTTTAAACGAGTGTAACTACTTGCTTTACTTTGTTCAGACTTTGATATCTCAATGTACAGGTTTTTGTAATTGTGGAATTCAGAGGACTTTTGATTTGTTGAATCAACTAGTAGAAATTGTGGCAAAGTCTACTTCTTAATTCTGTCAGTATATTTCCTCTTACAACACACAAACATATTTTGTGCTAAACTTTAGGTGAACAACAATGGCCTTCTAACATTTACTGAGCAGCTGTCTGACAACATCCCACTTCTGAATTGTGGAGAGACTTCATTGCTCCTCTTTGGACTCACCTTGACAAAAGACGTGGAGGAACTATCTCCTATAGAGAGGACACAAGCAGCGCTGTACTGGCACAAGTCACTGCAGCTGTTAAGCAATATTTCCCGAACATAAAATTTACTGCTTCATCAGCTTTTGTTGCTACCTGGGACAATGTGCCATACTCTAATGATGGAGGGGTAAGATCTATTAATTGTTTATCCATTAATTAGTGTTGTCCTGTGAAGGGTGAAGGTTTTAATGCCGTCTCTTGGTATTTTGAAGGTGGTTACTTTCCAATTGGTTTTAGTCTCCAATGTTCATCACACTTTTATCCTGATCAACTATGGTGACATTGCTGAAACCGAACAAATATGGCTGGTGAGTGGAGACGGGTCCTTGTTTTTTGCAAATTATAGAAAGGACAAGGAATTGCCCTTGCCTCACTACATTAATTGCTAGAGTTTAGCAAAAGACAGTTATATCTGTAACAGGTTGAGGTCTTAAAAATGATTAATTTACTGTACTTCTACAGGCTGGTTACAACACGGCAGACTCTGTCAATTATTTCACAATTCCAGTAACCAGTGCCTCAGAACTCTCATCCAGTAGCAATATCAACGTGAATGGTCGCAGCTCTTTCCGTGTTGATGGCTCACGAAACTGTAAGCCAATGCAACCAGAAAATCAAGCTTAACCTGTACTATTTATCGGCTTGTTTTTTTGTTTTTTCAGCAAAGTTGAATATTTTATTCTCACCTATGCTTTCCTTAGTTCCAACTAATTTCCTATCTTCTGGGGTTGGAGAAAAAGTGAACCCCACTGCCGATGGTGGAAGCTCTGATGTCATTTTCTTGCAGAAGTCTTTCAAATACTTTGGACGCACATACAATCAGATCTTTGTAAGCGTAACATTCCCCCCCACACAATCATTAAGTTCCAAGTTATTTATATATCCCTAATTTCCTAAAACTTCTCTTTAAAATCCTTTTGAAAAATATGGGGCAAAAATGTAGGTCAACAACATGGCCATCTAACGTTTACCGCGCCGCTGTCTGCCTACAACACCTCTCTGGATTTCGGAAGAGACATCATTGCTCCTCTTTGGACTCACCTTGACAATAGACGTGGAGGAACTATCTCCTATAGACAGGATACCAGCAGTGCTGCACTGACACAAGTCACTGCAACTGTTAAGCAATACTTCCCTAACATACCTTTTGCTGCTACTTCAGCTTTTGTCGCTACATGGGACAGTGTGCCATACTCCAATGGTGGAGGGGTAAGACCTATGGCAATCTTTGATTTTCAATGAATGGTCCGTCTGGTTTGTTTGGAAGATTTTGAATGCTGTCTGTGGATGTTTTGAAGGTGGCCTCTTTCCAAGTGGTTTTAGCCTCCAATGGAGAACGCTCTTTCATCCTGATCAATTATGGAGATTTTGCAGAAACAGGACTACCTTGGCAGGTGAGTGAAGTAGCCGACTGCTTCCACTGTACAAATTGAAATAAATAAATAAATAAACAATTCAAAAGGAATTGCTTGTGAATGCAGAAAAGGGGTTATTTCTCTCTCTTTCTCCCTTTTTTAATAGAATGAGACCTTAAAACATTTTGTTTATTCCTACAGGCTGGCTATTACACTGTGGACTCTATCAGCTCTATCACAATTCCAGCATCCAGTCTCCAAGAACTCTCGTCGAGCAGTAATGTCAATGTGACTGCTTGCTGGTCTTTCCATGTTGATGGTTCACCAAACTGTAAGCCAACGAGTTGTGTTATTGGTTATGACAAGGTATTCAGGGGTGAATTCACTAACCTTTTACTGTAGCATGCCGTGTTTGAACTCAAAACCTGAAACTGATTTACAGTTGCGCTTTCCCAGGAACCGTGTAGGTGAATGCACTTTCAGCCTTTTCAAAAGCCAATTCAGGTGCTGGTCGCAGTGGGGGAGAGTCGTACTTTACCAATCCCAGAAAATCTGACAGATTGTAGTAGTCTATTGTAGTAGTCTTCTGTACTCTCCACAACCTTGCACATTTAGAAACGCCTGCGACCGGGGAACTGCCCTTGGCAAATTCTGATGGCCAGTAGTTTTGTGGCCGTAATACCCTAACTCCAGTACCGTATTTACATCATGCGTGTTGTGAATCGGGTTCTAAAATCATATGGGACACATAAAAAGAGACAACAGTATAAACCAGCACAATTCATTCTTAGTGAATTCCCCTTTACAACTTTTAACCAGTGCAGTGTTTGTGTGAGAGCTTATTTTTTTTGGAAGAACTAAAGGATTCCTTCTCACTTACATTTTTCCTAGTGCCATCTACTTTCCTACCGTTTGGGAATGGAGACATAGTAACCCCCCGATTGGATAACGGGAGCTCTGAAGCCATTAAGTTGCAGCAGCCTTTCAAATATTTTGGACGCGCACACAATCAGACCTTTGTAAGCATTTTTATTTGTCGTTTAAAATATTTTTTTTCAATCTACTTGATTCATACTACTAAATTCATAAGTGTATTTTGACTTTGACTTATATCTTAATGTATAGGTTTTTGTAATTGTCAAATTCAGAAGTCTTTGAATTCATAGTTAACTAGTAGAAATTGTTGCAAATTCTACTTCTTAATTCTGTCAGTATATTTCCTCTTACAACACACAAACATATTTTGTGCTAAACTTTAGGTGAACAACAATGGCCTTGTAACATTTACTGAGCAACTGTCTGACAACATCCCACTTCTGAATTGAGGAAGAGACTTCATTGCTCCTCTTTGGACTCACCTTGACAGTAGACGTGGAGGAACTATCTCCTATAGAGAGGTCACAAGCAGTGCTGTACTGGCACAAGTCACTGCAGCTGTTAACCAGTATTTCCCTAACCTTCCCATTCCTTTTAATACTACATCAGCCTTTGTGGCTACCTGGGACAGTGTGCCGTACTCCTCTGGTGAAGGGTAAGACCTAATTTGCCAGTACTAGGGGTGGGCGATATGACCTAAATCTTATTTTACCATATAAGTAATTTTATTTCACGATAAGTCATGTTTGCTTTAAATAAGGTTTTATAATATCAACATGTTTGATACCATAGACATTTCATAATTATTGTCACCAATGTCAGTATCACAAAAAAAAACTAATACTAGCCTAACAACAACAACAACAAAAACTCAAGCTTACTGAAGAATAGACTTTTACATTTAAATAGTCAGTGATCAAATAAAAACAAATAAACTAATTACAAGCAATAGTAAAAAAACTAAAATAGACCTACCTGAAAAACTTCAAGCACTAAATTATGTTTTATTAACAAGGTTCGGGAGGAGCATGTTCAGATAATTAACACAAGTGGAGAGCACTCAGCAATCAATGGTAAGAGGCGTATATACATACTCAGCAGTCTCACCTCATTCCATTGACAGTTTTGCAGCATCCCTCCACCACCCCTTCTCCACGCTTCTAGTCCTAAACACTTACATACGGGGGGAGTACTCTGGGTTCGGGCCGAACTCCGAGCTCGGAGCCCTCCCTCCGGACAGCACGCCAATTACGCATTAAACCTTACCCCTTCAAATTATATGTAAGTGTGAACTCGTGAAATAAGAAATGCTACATAAATTGTGATTTAGTCCAGAGCAGTAAGTGATTTTCTCTCTTGTTGCTTGATTAAAATGATTGAAGACAGCAGGAATATTAGGCTGCTCTCACTTTAAGAGCTGCCCGGATCCAATTCACTCTGTTGTCTTTACTTTTTCAATTTTCTATGTTCACTTAAGGCATAAATTACTGTATTTACTAGGATACTTGCAAAGACAGGCATTTTGACATACAAGTGTGTGTATTTAATCATTCAAGGCAAATAAAGCGGCAAAATAACCCTGTTCAGTACAGACGCTTACTGAGCAGCGGGCTTCACGTGAGCGCATCTCTTAGACAGCGCTCAGAAACAGTCTCTCAGACCGTGCACATATAGCAAACGAGTTCTGTTTTGCTGCCTATTGCGCCTCAATGGTTTAAAATCACTTGTTTTTAAACCACAATGCTTAAAAAATAAATGCAAACGTTAAGCTTTCGTGACGTGCACACGCACGCACAGCAACGTCACGTGAGGTATATCACCCACCCCTACTCTATCAATATAGATTATCCAGTACTGTGTATTTTACTTTGAAAGATTCTGAATGCTGTTCATCTGTGTTTTGAAGGTAGTTACTTTTCAATTGGTTTTGCTCTCAAATGCTGACCACTCCTTCATCCTCTTCAACTATGGCAACATTGCAGAAACAAGACAACAATGGCTAGTAAGTCTCAAAGTGTTGTTGCAATTTAAAAGAGAATAAGTTTACAAACTGTCAATTTACATATCTTTTTTATGCAGGCTCATTATGGCACAGTGGACTTTGCGCACTCATTTACTTCCTTACTGACATCCTCTGAATTGTCATCCAACAGCAATGTCAATGTTAATGGTCGCTGGGTTTTTCAGGTTTACAATGGTAATGTAATTTCTTTTCAATCATTTTTATTTAGCATTCTCTGTATGGCCCCTGCACAGTACTTCTTTTGTTTTCATTTTTCTTGTTATGTTGATACCTGTACAAGTAGTAGTGTGTCTTAAATTATTCTGATTGAGAACAAATAGAAATTAATTAGTTTTTTACTGGCTAAAGAAATGAGAGGTAATGTTTGAGACCTGAGGCCTTCAAAACAGAAATAAAAGAGCATATTTTGAAGAGTTACAGGACTATCTTAGCATACCAATGAGTAAAGTTAAAAACAACAATCGAAAACGATGATAGATCCACATTAACCAAGAGATATTTATTTGCAGAGCAGCACAGTGGCTCAGTGGATAGCACTGATGTCTCACATCAAGACAGTCCCCAGTTTGAGTCCTGACTGAACCAACTATGCAAACTATGTGGAGTTTTCCTGTTCTGCATTGTCTGCATTGTCTTTGGCAATGGGGTTAGTTCACCCAAAAATGAAAATCCTGTAATAATTACTCACCCTCATGTTGTTCCAACCTCGTAAGACTTTTGTTCATCTTCTGAACACAAATTAAGATATTTTTGATGATTTTTGACTCCTTTATAGGCTGCTAGGTATTGCATCTGCCAGCCCAGAAAAGTTAGTAAAGACATCTTTAAAATAGTCCAAGTGACTACAGTGGCTCAACCTTAAAGCTCCAATATGTAACAATTTTGTCATAAAATTTCCGAAAATAACTTGCACAGTGTGATATATTTCCTCCAGTTGTGTACTTACAATATCTCAAAAGTCTCCAAAGATTTTTAATTTCAGAGAAATTCCGATTTTAAATAACTGTCCGTCCCGGAAAAGAAATGTCGCCTCTCAGTGACGCAATGTCCGCACTATCCTTTTTTTCCGGTGTGGACCATGTGATATTCCACCACACCGGAATATCACATGGTCAAATGCGATGTGGTGGTTATAGCGTTATAGCCATAGACTGTATGGTTATAGCTGTTATGGATCACAATTACTCTTTGGCGAGTACTGAAGTGCCAACAAAACGAAAGCGTCCATATTCGGATACACGCAGACTGTGTGACAAACGGAGGAATAAAACCTGGATAAATATCGGCCAGGCGTTTTCGAGATGGAGAGAGCTGAGCGACAATCTTGGACTTGACAGACTCTGCTCTCGCGAGTGTATTGATAGACAGGCAAGCAAATCAAATTTTTTTTTTTATTGTACAAGTAACGTAATAGTTACAGTAAAGATGATTTTAATAGATATGAATTACACCACATGCCTGTAATAATATAGCATAACATTTCACGTTCCTTGCAGTTCATTAATTATGATGACATAAAATAATACGATCAGACATACAGGTAATACAAACACGAATAAATTACCTCATCCGTGATCATGATTCATTAATTCCATTTAGATACATCGCTAGATGGTGAAAACGCATTAAAAACGACATCTCCCATCGTCACCTCCTTCATAGCCTCATCAAGCTTCGCCTTTGTTATTGTTGGAAATGCGCCCTCTTGTGGTGAAAAAATATTACATATTGGAGCTTTAAGTTTATCAAGCGACGAGAATACATTTTGTGTGAAAAACAAAACAAAAATAACAACTTTATTCAACTATTTATTTACTTCCGTGTGGGCCTCTGATGTGAGTTCACGAGAGCGCCATGACGCATGCGCAAGAACTGAGAAACCGTTCCAAAAATGAACAAAAGTCTTACGGGGTTGGAACAACATGAGGGTGAGTAATTACTGACAGAATTTTCATTTTTGGGTGAACTAACCCTTTAAAAAACTTCTGTCAGGATTTACTAAAGACATGAAGTGAAAAATTTGTGATGAAAACGTGTGGAGAGTTATTTTTGCAGCCACTCTTGCAAAAATGCAAATAATGCAAAAATGCGAATTAATAATAATAATAATAATAATGGACTAATAAAGGTAACGTTTCGACAAAGAGCCCGAGGCCCTATCTTGCACCCAGCGCAATTGACTTTGTGCACCGACGCATGTATCATTCCTATTTTGCACCCGACGCACAACAGACTTTTCCCTCCACAGACGCACGTCAGTAAATTAGGAAATGAACTTGCGCTCCCGGGGGCGGTTCAGCGCAAAGAGGAGGCGTGTTCCGGCGCAAACGTTCCCTGGTGCTATTTTGCAGTTTCAGAAAACAATTCCGCCACTGACCAGGAAAAACCTAGTGGCGCATTGCGCATGTTATTCATATGCTATTTTAAGGGCGCATGCTTGGCCATAATCAATGTAGCGTGTGCA
>FLSR01004885.1:19969028-19990693 GCA_900092035.1 Leuciscus waleckii | reverse complement strand
GCTGGTGATGTGTGTGCTTTGGTCCTATTTTTTTTCATTTATAGGAGTTTCCCTTTTAAACGCAAAATGTATGTGACACAAGTATTTAAAATGCCCATGTCTTAACCTTTTTGCGCTTGACATGGCTGCAATAGTTACGATTAGGAGGAGGCAATACAGGGAACAGAGCGTGCATGGTAGAAGGGAGAGAATCTTTTCCACTCTTATTAATTTATTCAGAAGCCAGAGGAAGACGTTATTTGAAGGGTTTTATTCTAGCTTCTTGCATTCTTTTTATCAAAGTAAGTTTCATAAAAAAGTAACATTTTGAATAAACAGCGGAGAAAATCGCATTATTGTCAAAGACAACAATGTGCATAAGCAACGCTTTTATTGCTTGGTAGTCTTTTGTTGATTGATGATTGTTTCATATGTTTACAGAGATAGTTTCAAAAGATTTTGTTTGCAGTTTCAGTTGTTCAGCTTTTTTCAGTAGTCAAAATATTGAGTTCATCATGTCTTTTTATTTTATTAATGTGTACTAAATGCATTTTTTAAATGCTATGGTGCAATATATGCCGACTGACACCAAAATGCAATATTGTGAAAGGTATCCTGGGTATAGTAATTTATAATAAAAGGCAATAAGCACATACATTAACATTTTTATGGAGAAGGGGATAGGAGGGGGAGTTGATCCATGCATTTTTCTGTCTTGTTTTACCTTAGCTACTATGATATTCTGATTTTTCATCTCTTTTCATTTAGTTTGTGATACCTTAAACTGCACTGGAAATGAGGTTTGTCGTTTTAGAGATGGCTATGGCTGTGGTTGCTTGGAAGGACAAAGACCTAATCCTGAAATCTTTGGTAAGTTTGCTGAAGCAGATGTACTGCACTGCAAATAAATTGGATCAACACAAATGGCAACACGGGCTAATACAAGAGATAATTCACTGAATCCTCTTTCTGTTCAGATGCCACAGAGTTCTGTGCCAGCAGCACTGGCACCATGTCTCTTTCCCGCTGCCAACTCTTTGAATCTGATTTTCCTCCTGAGATCCTGCACCTAAATGATCCTAACTGCACAGGGACTGTTAAAGATGGCAGGGTTCTGTTTCATTTTGACAATAAAGACCACATCTGTGGACCACTCTATCGGTAATGCTTGGTTGATTATCCGTTCCTCACCAGTGATACTGATGATGTATTTTAATCTATACATATGTGACGATTAGTAAACTGACTTGAGATTGATATTTGTAATGTCCTCACAGAGCAATGGCACTCACTTCATCTACCAAAACTCCATTCATTCTAACTTGCCGATCGGTGTTATTACAAGACTGAGATGGATGAATATTACATTTTCTTGTGTGTACCCTCTGATCCAGACTCTCTCTATGCCCAAGGACATTCAAGCTGAACAGAGGTAGGAACGAAATATATAAGATTTGTAATTGATGTGAGATTGGAAATGTCCCATATATTTGAATCATTTGGTTGCCTTCATCATTCTCTGTTTAATTAGATCATAGTAACTCTGCAGTAGGGTTGGGAATTCTTTCTTTTTTTCAAAGGACAGCTTTATTTCAAGTGTCAAAGCAAAAACAAAAAAAACAATACAGGGATTGTATAGTTTTTTTTTTCTTTGTTTGCACTCTTACACTGTGTCTACACGGTGGAAACTGTTGTCGTGTCATGCTGGAACGGTTTAAGGCTGTCTACAGTGGAGGTCAGTGTGAACGTTCCAAATCCATTAGTCCTGTTTTCGAAAGTAGCACAAGTATCAGAAATATAATGAGGCATCAGTATACTGTTGGACATCAGTTTACAGGAGAGGAACCAATCAGAAACTGCTCTCTTGCCCCAAAGGGGTGTGACGATATCTTTCAATATTCAAAATGAGACAAAATTTCTCGTCAAGGTGGAAAGCTGTCATGTAATATCAGTATGACGGAGTTGAGTTTGTGGCAAAACCTTTTACAGTGCTTCCATTATGTTGTTCTGTCTCCTACTCAGAAAGTAGAACTAAAGTGGCATTCATTTCAAGATAGGGCTAACAAGATTCCTCGATTAAATTGTGCTCGATTTATCCATGTCGTTTAAACAGGAAAATAACAGAAGTGGCTAGGGGTGTAACGATCGTTGTAAGGGGTGTAAAATCGTGTACGATATATCTTGATGCAAAAATGTTACGATGTGTATCGTAGAGTTATGGCGTTTATTTTTTCGCTTTTTTTTTACGATATGATGTCCATTTTATCCTATTGGTTGAGCTACCGCCCTGTGTAACACATCAAGCGTAGCGTTAGTTCTGGCAGGTCACGTTAGTCAAGCTCGCATCAGCTGACTATCAGCTGTTCCACATCTACCTATAGGAATATGAAGCCTATCACCGTATACATATAGAAGCTCCTTCAGTATTATCAGCAGCTATCGCGTTTCTCAGGAGCTAATTACCCTCCTCCATCCCCAGCTCCTCCTCTTGCCCAGTCAGGATTTGGCATTCTGATTCCCCTTGAATCAGAATAAATTCTCGAATTATGTTGTACTTTAAAACCTTGAATTACATATATTTGCAAACATTCATATTGGTTCTGTTCAGTTTACCCTGAGGGGGGTTATTGCTGCTCTCCCAGCTCTCGCCCAGAACGGAACCATACCGCCAATCCTAACTGTGTGCTAATTGTCAATCGTATTTGACGGTAGTGGTACTGACAGAAGTGCATTCACTGCCTTCACAATCACAGAAATCGCTTGAACTGAGCAGTAGCTGGGCAAAATGAGTTCAACTGAAATAGAAATGGAGGATGCCCTGTCCACTTATAAGTCCGACGTCTGGCAGCATTTTGTTTTTCCAGTCACTCAACAGGAGGACGGTAAAAAACAAACAGACAGAACACGAACTGTGTGTAAATACTGTAAACAAACATTGTTATCCACAACGCCAAACGCTACAAATATGATGTGTCATTTAAAACGGCACCACAATGACAAACTCCTGCAACTGGGTGTAAAAAAGGAAGGCCAAACATCTATACAATGTAGTTTCGCTTCAATGTGTTCTCAGTCAAGTGCAAAAGCTCAAGAAATAACCAGTTTATCATGGATGTTGTTAGACGATGGAACAGCTCAATGGAAATGCTGGAATGCTATATCGAGCAACAAGCGGCTATAACGGCAGCCCTTTGAGCACAGAGGTGCGCAATGCCCGTCAACTCGATACTCTGGATAGCGCCGACACCAGTCATGCCGAAGAAATAGTAAACCACCTAAAAACGGAAAAAAAACAAAACAAAAAAACACACTGTCCTGTTTGATGAAAAGAGCACCACCTTGTCACATGATTGAACAGAGCATGACACTGGACGAGAAAGACTCTACAACTATAGCTAACATGAAGACTGCCATCCTGCAAAACCTCTCAAGCAGATACACAAAGGAACAGGATTATCTGCTTGAGAGTACTCCCTTGGACCCCAGATTTCGATCGTTGCCGCACTTACTCCTTGAACATCGTGAAGAGGTTTTCCACTGGTTGAAGAACAAATCTAACCAGTTACAGCAGGTATGTCTGCATTACGTCAAGTCACAGTTTATGCATTCAGGTATGGACGATATGGGCATTTTTTCCAGGAGCATACAAAAAAAAAATGATGGTGATTTGTGTGATCAGTTTTCTATTGCTCATTTGCATGCCACGTTAATTATATTATATAGCCGTGTGGGTTAGTTAATCTTGTTGTAGTGGCCACCCTGATTCTAGATTTTGACCAGGTTCATTTTAATTACAGTAACAGTTTTCCAGGATCTCCTTTCCAAAAGGTTAGGAGGAAATAAAAATGGTAGTTCGTTTTATAATTTGCATTCATTGTTCTAATAAGCTTTGAAAATAAGATAGCTATACTCTAAGAAGCTATAATCCAAGAAATTGGTGACACTTAAAGTTTAAAAAAATGGATCTAACTCAAACTCTCTCACACACCCTTCTCCCATGTCTAATTAACTTCTTCCAGAGGGCCTTTTGTCTCAGAGAGACAAGTAAGACCATTCCCCACAAAAAAAAAGTCACCACCTCTGCTGTCTCCTCTGCACTCACTTTGCTTCTTTTAAAGTTATTGTTCTGTTCACTCTACAATACACTTAACGGTGTGCTGTAGTACAACAGAAAAATCATAATCCTAACTTTTATCTCCATGCCGAAATCTTGTTGGCCAATACAGTGATCCATCTTTTCTGAATCATTAAAATATTGGTGCCCGGGGGGCGCTAGTGAGCATACAATGGACTAAGATGTGTGGAACTTAGCTACTGTCCAGCTTCTTTTAATTATTATTTTATAGCGCATTTTCGGCGAATTTATTGTGGACATTGTTTTCTAATACCCGTGAGACCCCTCTGTACAACTGGTATCCATGTCGGTGACTTCAATGGCAACTAAGCTGCGTTAATATAAATATAGCGGCCCTGCGAACACTAGGCCGAGACATCCTCCATGCAAACCTCTACCGCCTCCGGCAACATGCCTCCCATTCGGCGAGATAGAATCGGCGACGGACATGGAGGATTTGAAAGCAGATATTCTAGCCTCTCTGAGAGAGGATATCTCGTTCGTTATTAGGGCGGAACTTAAAAATGCCCTTTCTGAAGACTTTAGCTTTCTTGAGAACAAGCTAAAATAAATTGCAAAATTGCGGAAATTGCAAACAACACGGCAGCGATCCATTCTGAAATGGATAACATGAAGGCCGCTATCAGCGATGTGGAGGAAGGATTATCAACATGGTCGGATGAGATTACTTCTTTACAGACGACAGTTGCATAACTTAAAACAGAGCTGTGTGAGAATCTCTTACAAGGGAGACAACAAGGAATTTTTGGACCTGGAGAAAGCAATGGAAGCCTATGTGAAGTCCACGATATACTGTATGTATAATGTATATGTATTTTATTTTTATTTTTTGCCTTTCTCTTCTTGGGAAGCTGAGAGCGCAGAGATGTAATTTATCTCGGTTCAGTAGTTATAAGAGACATTGGGACTTTTGTGTTTAACTAAGCGGCAAGGCTCCATTCTGGACAATTGGCGTTCTTATGGATGTATGCATATAACATTCATAATGTTCCACTGATGTTACTCACAGGTAATAATGTGAAGCGCTATATATATATATATATATATATATATACAGTATATATATATATTTTTAATATATATAAACCATGGGGCGTTTATCATTGTGATGGGGAGATGGATATGGACTCGTCGTTATTCTAATGAACATTTACGCCACAAACTGGGACAATAATACTTTCTACTGAATTTCCAATATAGATACTCACCACCTCATATAGGGGGGGATATAAAGACATATAAACTGTGTACTCTCTCCAAAACTAGACCGCAGTTTATCTAGATTGTGCCCTGAATCCAAGTCATCCCAAACAGTTAATCTTTTTCTTTAGACATATGGTTTGACTGATATTTGGGGGTTCAGAAATCCTACCTCTAGAGGTTATTCGTTCTTTTATCCAGTTCATTCTCACGAATCGATTATTTTTTTAATGATGATAAACTTCTTTATATGGTCGCTGACTGTAAATACCAATCCATAGTCATTTCGGACCATGCCCCCTTGAAAATGAAGCTAAGCATTCCAGGCGTAGATCCCATGGAGGTTCAATCCCCTCCTCCTTTCAGATGAAACTTTTATGAATTTTATTAAATCAGAGATTGATCTCTTTCTGTCTCACAATAAGACCCTGAGGATGTCTTTTTTAACAATTTGGGAAACAGTGAAAGCATATCTGATGGGGTAGATTATTTCGTATGGTTCAATGCAGAGGAAAGCCACCGCCGAACGTCTTAGGCAGCTGTAGGACGATATTTTGAAATGAGATATTATACACAGCCACTCACCATCTGTTGATATACTTAAATATCGTCTGATGCTTAAGACAGAGTTTGACCTCCTCTCGACATGTCAAGCAGAAAGCCGTATACTAAAATCTAGGCATATTTCGTATGAATATGGAGAGAGGGCTGGGAAAATTTTAGCACCTGTTGCGTCAGAAGACTGCTAATCAGCATATCTTGGAGATTAGTAATGAACAAGGTCAAATCATATGGAGAAAAAGGGTCAAGATCATATAGAGATAAACTCATGTGTTCGTCGCTATTACGCTGCCCTTTACACTTCAGAACCACCAGATGATAATTCTGCCTTAGACACATTTTTTCATAGTTTGGATATCCCAAATTGGACCCAGATTTGGCATTTTGGTAGAAGAGATCATAGACGCAATTAGAAGTATGCAATGTGGCAAGTCACCTGGGCCAGATGGCTTCCCATCCAAGTTCCTTGAAAAAAATTAGACACACTTGCCCCTCTGCTCCTCACTGTATTCAAAGAATCTTTGTCCTCTAATTCTCTACCCCCAACTATGCGTGAAGCAACTATTTCTCTTATTTTGGAGAAAGAGTCCCTCTCAGTGTAACTCCTATCATCCCATTTCCCTCCTAAACTTAGATGTTAAGATTCTTGCGAAACTGCTAGCCCGACATCTTGAGGCGCTTGTTTCCTCCATTATTTCGTCAGATCAGACTGGCTTCATAAAGAATCGGTACTCCTTTTTTAATGCTAGAAGTCTTTTAAATATTATTTACAGTCCCTCCCCACCTAACATACCAGAGGTTTTGATATATCGCTTGATTCTGAAAAAGCCTTTGATCGGGTGGAGTGGGACTATCTGTTCTGCACTCTAGGAAGATTTGGTTTTGGCCAAATCTTTTGATTGGTTTCTCGGAGCGGGTCCGTCTGGTTCTCAGCCCGCTGCTCCGGTCCCATTCTTTCCTGTAGATCCAGTAGATCAGATCTACTGTAGATTTAGTCGACTAAAATCTTATTGTATTTCTAACAATCTAAAACAAGTTTATCTAAATCTAAAACAAGTCTATCTAAATATAAAACAAGTCTATCTAAAACAAGACTAAAACTAAAACAATGCAGATGAGTAAAATATGACTAAAACTAAATGGCATTTTAGTAAAAAATAAATAAATAAAAACTATGACGAAAACTAAATCAAAATTTCCTGTCAAAATTAACACTGGAACGGTGAAATATATACCCACATAGCAACGTTGTGACGTCCCAGATCCAGCCCACATCTGGCACATGTGGAAAGATGATCTGGTCCACATGCAGTGTGGAATGACAGCCCTTGAGCGGCTCACTCCTGTTTGCCAGATCTGGGCCACAAGCAGGCCGTAGCATGACACATGTCAGACAAGAGCAAAGAAATAAACCAGAACTGGACCTTATCTGAGCCACAAAATCTGTGTATTAAATATGGAGTCATCTCAGCCTTAATAAGCCTGTTAACAAGCAGAATCCTGAAGGAAAGAAGAGAACCGAAAAAGAGAAACACAAGAACTACAACTGACTTCAGCCACAGCCTTAGATGAAATCAACTGAAGATAAAAGACATTAAATCTTTCAAGATCTCAGCAGAGGAGGATTAAACAATTCCACAAACAACATTACCTTGGTCTGTCGCGATAACCGCAATATTGTAGTACCGCGCTCCTGACAAGCCAACCGCAGAGGAATGCAAGTAACCGCAGCAACCGCGATATTCGCGTTTTCTTTTTTCATAAGGCTATATAGCCTACCTTTCTAGTTTTGAACGTTGTGCATGTGTATTGAATGTTAAATAAGTTAATAATGATAACAAGACTGTTTATCATGGTGATTTGTACAGATTTGCACTTAAGCCTAAACAGACAGTGAATGAGAGAGATCGACTGAGCGCGTGCGATTAAGTCTTTGAGAACTGTCTTTGAGGTCAAGTCAAATATATTTGTGAAAAGGTTGCCATGTCCAATGAAAGCTAAATATTTGTTGTATCACCCTTTTAACGTTTAAGGGGATTTACCATAAATGGCATCAGTGACAGCGCGAGGAAGCCGCCGGGGGGAAAAACAGTGCCATTGGTCTCTATTAAAGGGATGGTTCAGAGTAAAATCAGCCTAGGGTCCTTTGCACCATGACCTCGGTCCAAACACCCCCCAGAAGCCTTTTTTCCCTTGGTTGAACATTATTAAAGTTAGAGCTTATTTAGAGATATCAGCCGGATGGGTTAGTGCAGGCGCTAATGGATCCTAGGCTGTATCTGGTAAATTACCCCACTAATAATGCCCAGAATGGACCAAACTTCTACAGTAATACAAACACTGTAGGTTCTGTACTCATAAAACGAGGCATTGGAAAGTTTGTAAGTACATCAGGAGTTTTTTAAATAACACTCGCCTGACGGCTCATGCTACCGCTAACCCGGACGTCTACGTCACTTCACTGAGTTGAGAAAAGCACGTAAAAGTCCTGACAGAAAGCGATGCATAAGGATGTAGTGTTAGACGCCCAGTTCCAGGAATGCACTAATATTTTGTTGGTAGCATCAGTTTATAACAATTATAGTTAACACGAATTTGTCAACACTTCGGGAAAAATTATAATTCGTCGTTACACTACATCCTTATACACCGCTTTTCAAATGCTGCATTCACACAGTAAAAAAAAAAAAAAAGTGTGACCTTCAACAGAGATGACAGTGCTATGTAGATCTCTAAAACCAAAGTGAAACATGCCCAAAGTATTAAAAATAATTCAATTTAGACTGAAGCTTTAAAAAAAAATCTACTTTCTACAATTTCATGGAACAAAACCTTTGGCTAGAAAGCTATTTACTATTGCGATCACAGTAGTTCCAATAGCATAAAAGAAAAGAAAAAACAAGACCAGATAACCAGTATGTGAACATTGTGATGGGAAACTATTGAATTCCTCAAGGAGAGATTGCGGCAATATTAGGACTGTGCCGGTTAACTTGACAACCGCATCACAGGCGGTGGTCCAGCAAAACAATCTTTTTTGTACGTGAATGCGGTGTTAGATGAATATTATGACACGAGTTAAGCACAAAGCTTTGTTTACAAAATAAATAATAGGTTAGCAATTAAGATTATTTTACTTACCCCATTGGCAGATAATTTAGCTTTTTTTAAGCATCAACTCACTTAAAGGGGGGGTGAAACACTCAGTTTCAGTCAATCTCATGTTAATCTTGAGTACCTATAGAGTAGTATTGCATCCTTCATATCTCCAAAAAGTCTTTAGTTTTATTATATATATAAAAGAAAGATAGGCTGTACCGAGTCTTTCCGGAAAAAAATGAGCGGCTGGAGGCGTGCCGTGTGGGCGGAGCTAAAGAATCACGAGCGCGAATCACACACACACCACACATCGCATGCTCCAAGATACATTAACTATACGTGATCATGTTGTTTACTTGCTGTGCTTATGCGCCGATAGCTAACAACACACAGACATTTGAAGCAGTTTTACTCACTTTACTCCAACGCACGACCGTGAACCTTTTCCTTGGGACTGCTCCATCCTTAAGCATTAGACGATCTGCAAATCCGGCGTCGAACTGGGCCTTGTTTATAAAACAATCATCGTCGAAATGCAGGGAACAACCAAGAACACTTGCAAAACTCCGTTGATGACTTCCCTAAAGCCGAACACAGCGCTTTGATGGGCGTACTGCTTTCGCTCTCTCGGTCTGGTCTACGGGTGCGCGCGCGCCCTTCCGGGAGAAGTGCCCTTAGGACCCGTATAAGGAAATTCCGCCCCATCTGACGTCACACACGCCCATACTCGAAAAAAACTTTCCGAAACTTGTGACAAACCGGAAGGAGTATTTTTGGCACAGAAATACTCCATCAAACGTACAACTTAATTTTTGAAACTTTGTCCATGTTTAGCATGGGAATCCAACTCTTTAACAGTGTAAAAAACTCAGTAGGCATGAAATAGCATTTCAAACAATGCAATCTGAATAGATATGAATGCTGCTGCACAAGAAATTAGAATTGTTGTAAGCCCTGTTGAATAAGCGAAAAAGTAAGCGAATGCCTATTTCACTTTGTGTCTACACTGTGGTTAAGCCAATGCGAGAGGCATGATGCGACAAAATAATTAGAAACCACGGTGTCCAAGGTGGACGTGGCACGATGCGAGCAACACAACTTCTGACTTGCTTTAAGTGATCACACTACTTGATACAAAAGACAAATGGATTTGCACAATCGTTTGTCGCGTCAACAGCGTGGTACTCCAGTGCAGACACTGTGTAATGAGTTTACTACCAGCAACGCTTTTTCACTGTACCCTCACGCAACTACATTGATTGCTTTCTTCTGCTGCTTTCACTTTAAAAGGATTATTTCACTTCAGAATTAAAATTTCTTGATAATTTAATCACCACAATGTCTTACGTTTTTTGAGGAAAACATTTCAGGATTTTTCTCCATATAGTTGACTTCAATGACAACCAATAGGGTTGAAGGTCCAACCTGCACTGTCAGTGCAGCTTCAAAGATATAGTACACGATCCCGCCGAGTAATAAGAGTCTTATTTATCCAAACGATCGGTCATTTCACAAATGCTCCTCTTGCACCAGCTGTGATGCGCCTCGTTGGCCTCGTGATCATGTTGGAATGGTCAATCGCGACATAGGTGAAAGTACCGATCCAGTGTTTACAAAGCGAACATGCAAAGACTAAGTCAAATGCACTTTACAAAAAAAAAGGGGAAAAAGAAGGGTAAAACAACGTTGTCGGACGATTTTGAAGTTGGAGGAGAAAATTATATGGGAGTTTTTCGCCCTACGTCACGCATGACCTTCTCAACATGATTACGTAATGCGTGGTGCATCGCAGAGCTACTGCAAGATGAGCGTTTGTGGTTAAATAGTATATAAATGTTTATTTATTTTTTAGAAAATTACAGATGGTTTGTCTTGATAAGACTCTTATTCCTCAGCTGGGTTCGTGTTGAGACTTTGAAGCTGCATTGAAACTGCAATTTGGTACTTCAAACAGTTGGACCCCATTGAAGTCACTATATGGAGAAAAATTCTGGAATGTTTTCCTCAAAAACCTTCATTTCTTTTTGACTGAGGAAAGAAAGCCATAAACATCTTGGATGACATGGGGGTGAGTAAATTATCAGGAAATTTTAATTCTGAAGTGAACTAATCCTTTAACAATATTCACTCCAATACTGAACTGAATGTGCTGTTGCTGTTAATAATATGCGTAATGTTACAGTATGAATTTGCTATTCGTGCTGCTGCTGTTAATGACATACTACAATCTGACTTTGCTAAGCATAGCCTACTCCCTTACGGAACGCAAATATATTTCCATATTTTTATGATCAATATATTATATGGTGTAAATATACTGAAAAATAATATATTGCGTTAATACAATGTGTTATTACAATATGTGAAGAATACATAAGGAATTACCGCCTTTCATATATTGAAAAAAAATTATTTACAATATATTTACACAGTAAAATGTAATTAGTTGTGTAAAACGTGTAGAACGTGTAAAACGTGGAAAACGATTGCTTAAAATTCTCAAGGATGTTTTACTCGTAAGTTTCTGATATTAAAACACACAAAAAAAGAGTGTCATTACAATGACAGACGGTGTGCATTAATTTGTATTTATTAAACAGAAACTTAACTGAAAAAAACAAACAAAACAAAAACATCAACTTAAAGAAGTTAACAGACATCACTGCAATAGTTAAATGCCTTTTAAATAAAGCAACGTCCATCATATCATCAATGTTTCTTGCTCTTCTGCTGGACTGAAGCACAGGCTCTACTCTTCAGCACAATGGTGTCCCACAAAAATCAGACAACAGAAACCCTTTAAATCCCATAAGAATGCTAAAAACTAACAGATCTCTCAAGATCTCAGCAGAGGAGGGTTAAACAACAAAAACAGAATTACCAGCTTCACTTATTACTAACAGTTTGACTTTATTTCTGTCATACTGCAACATAAGTTCTTATTGAGAATCAACAGAGGTTTAGATGTTGATGATTTATTGAAAATAATATAATTTTACAGTCACCATTATGGTGATTGATATTTGCTTTCATTGGGCTCTTGACTTTTTAGCTTTAGTTTTTCTCTGGCTGCTGTAACTGTGTGTTTATACGACAATCGTTATGGCAAAAAAGCCAAGAGAAATTCTGGGGATTGCGTATTTATTGATGATGTTATCATCATTAATTATACCAAGTCACAGATCACATCCCAAGGTTTATCACTGTATTTATACTATATTTTTCATTACACTATTTCACTATTATTGTTATTTAAACTATAACATAAGGACTAAATGTTGTTGTGTTAATCAGATTATTATTATTATTATTATTATTATTATTACACATTGTGCACAAAACATTTTGAACTACTGCTATATTTAGTCACACACAGACATCTGGGGCTACCATAGTATAAAACTTATCCATGGTTCCCAGCATGCATTGCAGCATGAAGCATGTCTCCATAATGTAAATCATCAACATCAAAACCTCTGTTAATTCTCAAGAACTTCTGTAGACATATGACGAAATAAAGTCAAACTGTTTGTAATAAGTGAAGCTGGTAATGCTGTTTTTGTTGTTTAATCCTCCTCTGCTGAGCTGAGTATAGTAGCTAGTATATCCAGCAAGGCCTTAAGTTGAAAAATGATTTTTTCGCTGAGCCCCTTGAATCACATCATTCAAATTATAAGGTTGAATGCCGTTGGCCACTTACTGAGGCCTCCATTCCCTTGGGTTTAGTAGAGAATATAAAATATGTCTTGTAAAAAATACAAGATAATAGGCTTCGACCCTGATACATTTCTCAGGGTCATGCTAATAGTACTCCTCTTGTTAGGGTCATTATTTAGAGTACTTCGCTACTCATAGCTCGTATGTTATCACCCTTCACCACCCAGGCTTTGGTACAGACAGATTAGTTACTCCCTCCCATCTGGGATGGTTGAGTATGCTCCCTTAGAGTCAAAGCACTGCCTGGGCTGACGCTCGTGACATTCGAAGCTGTAGGCCTTACAGTAGGCCTCCTCGATAGTCTGGTAGCGTAAGATTGTACTCCCCTTGCTTTAAAGGGTGGAACACTTCTGCTGAGTACACTACCTGTTGGCAATGTTAAATAAGTATAAACAGGCCCACATAAAGGTCTGTGAGAGCACCTGGCTTCTGAGGCAAGCTCTGCTAACAGTCTCGCTGTCAAGTAGTTTGGCCTTAACAGGACTCCATGAAGGCGGCTCCCCAATGAGTTGGATGCTTAGCATTGCAAAGGCATTACGCATCACGTTGCAGGCCCCCATGGAGCCTCCCTGATTCTAGCCCAGAGCCTGGTCAATACTTATCAGGTTTGAGCATAGTGTTCCAGAATCTATCTGAGGATCCTTTTAGAGTGCCCAGCCTCCACAGGGCTTTGAAGCACTGTGTAGATCAGGATCGAGTCGAGTTACTCCCCCCGTTTGCAAGGGTTAGAGAGCGCTATGCTGAGTTCTACTCTCCAGGATGCCCGTCTCTATGATCTGTGAGCGATTACTGCCACTTTCTGAAGTCCTCCCTGTCGATGCCTCCACAAGTGAGTTAGAAACTCTGTTTAGGAAACAGACAGTTTGTTGGCAAGACTAGGTCAGTAAATATGACCAGGTCAGCCTCCCTGGTGGCATGGGGGTTGACTTTATGTTCCCCTCAGAAAGTGACTGGACTCCTTTCTGACCCCCTGGCCATATTCCCTTACAGGAAAGTTGTTGGTTCCAAGCCTTTGAGCGACCTTGGTAGGCCTCTTTTGAGGCTCATAGTTTGGGCAGTGGCCGTAGGGAATACTATCACTGACAGCCTGTATGTGACCAGAAGGGGAAGTGTTTGGCATTTCTGACGTTTTTGTCACAGTCATAATTGGCATGCACTCCCCTCAGCATGGTGGTGTAGGTATATCATACCCCAAAGTGTCATTGACTCAGTGCGAGTTCCCTTACGAAAGGGAACGTCTCAGGTTACGACTGTAACCTATGTTCCCTGAGAACTGGAAATGAGACACTGCGTCCTTTTTGCCATGCCTCGGGATGCCTGTTGAACAGTCCCTTCAAACGATAAGTAGATGACATGTTCTCTAGGCACCCCTTATATACTTCCGGGTCGCACTAGTAGTGACGTCATAGGCTGTCACTGGTCAATATGATTGCTGTGATTAGATAAGTGTTTCAGACACCAGTTCACATGGAGGCGTTCCCCAAAGCGTCATCGACGCAGTGTCTCGTTCCCTGTTCTCAGGGAACAGAGGTTACAGTCGTAACTTGAGACGTTTTTATGCATGTTTGGCCTGAGTTTTCACTGCATTTACACTGTTCTGACTAGCAGGAGTCACCAGCGTGTGGCTTTTCGAGAACTTGTGAATAATTTTGCGAAAGAATTGGTTCAGTTGATTCGAAGTTTCGAACAGATTAATATCTCCCATCACTACTGGTAAATCAGCGCATTCAGGTCTACCGATTCAATCAGCCCATGATGGTACATGGAAAATGAAAAATGCTCGGCAGAGTTCAAGTGAGGTTGCTTCAACCACCATAAAAGTTCCTTCCAAACCAACTACCACAGCAACCAATATAACAAGCGTGTGTGCATTACTAATGTGTGCATTACTAATTCAATGCACATGTGGATCCACATTTGGAAAGGAAAATATATAACATTTCAACAGATTCCAAATTCAAGATAGTTCATGCTAATGCTGAAAACATGACTAACTGTTTTAATCAACTGACAGCCCTTAACAGTAGTAATAATCTTTGAGTAATAACGTCTCTACGTATGTAACCCTCGTTCCCTGACCGACGAATAGGAATCTGGCTAGAGAGGCCAATCTACTTTGAGTGTAGCTAAAACGAGCCAACGCACATCAGCATGCGATAATTGCATCAGCTGCTCTGCCTCGCAGCGCGGGTATATCATGAGCAGCAGGAGCATCGCATCTTCAGGTTTTCACTGAGGATCCGAGCCGGTCACCCTGCTGCCCCAGCACAGCAGATGTGGCGACGGGACGTAAAGTCTCCGTTCCCTCCTTCAGGGAACGAGGGTTACACACGTAACCGAGACGTTCCCTTTCAGTCGGTCACTCTAAATGTCACGTCGGATGACAGATGAATAGGAATCCCCTACCAGTAAGACTATTGGATAACACTGGGAAAGTGTGAAATTCCCATTGAAAAAAAAAGCCACATCGTTCTCCGAAGGAGTCATATGGAGATAACATATGGACTAACCCAGTGGGGTTGTTTGCATATGGAATTACTGGGGTGACACCAATCTCTTAAGAGATGGGTTCTTCCAAGGGAAAGACACAGGCTTCTGTTTAGGAGCAACCGTGGAAAAAAGCATCATATGGGATCCCCGCAGGGTCACACATATGGCACCCAGCCTAGACTAGCCTAGAGACAAGAATTTAGCGGGATATAGGCCTGGCCCCAGACGCTCCACCACGTCCACTGCCGAGGGTGATGGAGGACTTTTTCAGGCAGGAGGCTTTTCAGTCAGGAGACATGAGCACAACTGTAGGCGCCACAAGCCAACAAGAGATGGGCCTCTCGGTGCTTCTACCCGTGTGAGGTGAGAAACAGGAGGATACCGGCTCTAAACGCAGGCTATAGAATCTAACGAACATGTTGGGTTGGTCGCCCAGCCATAAGCTCTACAAATACTGTATCTGTTAGCGAGGCGCCACATGCCAGCGCCCAGGAGGATGCAACTCCTCGTGTTGAGCTCGCAACCTGAGCGGGCAAGGCACGCCTTGTGCTTTGTAAGTCAAGGCGATGGCATCCACTATCCAGTGGGCCATCCTTGCTTGGAGACAGCCTTTCCATTCTGCTGGCTTCCGTAACAGACAAAGATTTGGTCTCAGGTCCTGAAGTTCTGTCTAGATATCATCGCAGAGCACGGACAGGACAGAGCAAACCCAGGGCTGGGTCTGCCTCCTCCGGGGGCAGCGCTTGCAGGTTCACCACCTGGTCACTGCAGGGAGTGGTAGTAACCTTGGGCACATTGCCAGGCCAGGGTCTCAGTACCACGTGGGCATCGCCCGGCCTGAACTCTAGGCACCAGGGAGGGGCTATCGTGAAGAGCACGAGTTCTGGGAACCAGGTCCGGTTGAAACGTCAACCGGACATGGTTCCCAGAAGTGTTGTCACGACACGCCTCACTCTCACTGAAGGCGAAGGAACAAACGAACCGCTCAGCTCCGAAGCGAAAAGCTGAAGATGTGATGACCCTGCTGCTCATTATATACCCGTGCTGCGAGGCAGAGCAGCTGATGCAATTAATGCATGCCAATGTGCATTGGCTTGTTCAGTTACACTCGAAGTAGATTGGCCTCTCTAACGATATTCCTATTCATCGGTCATCCGACATAACGTTGAAAGTGACCGACTGAAAGGGAATCTTTGTTCTCATGGGTAACTGTCTGTATAAAGACGTGTGCTGAATGTTGTAATGCCTGGCTCTGAGTCATATAAGTAGAATGCAGAAGCAGTTGAACAAGTAATGTGCAAACTGTGGTTCAAAATAGGTGATGAAACACATGCAGCATGTGGAGTTAGCTTGCTAGCAGCAGTAGCAGCACATGGATATGTTAACTAATAATATTACATTGACCACGTACACCATATTTGAGATTTATTATATTAAAAATTAAGGAACTGGGACTGACAGTACACAGATAAAGTGTACTTTGTAAGTTATACATGTTTCATTTAGAGTAATGATTTATGAAGAAAATGTTAAGTGATAGGCTACATATGTTTTACTGTAATGTTTAGAGAAATGTAAAAAATATTATGATGTTGTGAGATGACAAAAAAAATCCAAGAAAACAGATATTAATTATGCTTTTGGCTTTGTGTTTGCAAAGCCGGGGGGGCTTTACCTCTCTTTTCTCTCTCTATTTTTGGAATCTTCCTTTTTCACTTCGTCTTCTGGTCCTGAGTTTGCTTATTTCAACGGTGGCAATTCTTGGATTGAGCATTATCCTTGCTCTCTTGCACTGGGGCAGTAGGACTGGTGAGCCAACCCAAAGGAACAAGACAGAATCAGAGAAAACTTCAAGAATACGTCAATGGTTTCATCGACAGAGTGGTAGGACAAATAGTTTATTTGATTGAGTCATTAATATGGCTGGATCAATTCTGTTTGTGGACCACTGGATTAGAACACTCATTACCTTTGAAACTAAAATGTTGTCAACATTTCATCTTCCGGAACAAACTTTAAAATGCAAGCCTTACATATGTGGATCACTTGGGTTTAAACTGGTGACAAACTGAACTGAGTCTTGAGATCTATACTGTATAAGAACACCCTTTTTATCTAGTTGGGTTGATTTGTAACAAACATTGTTTTTATTGTTATCGTTGTTGTTTACACTTTTCAAGTGTTCCTAACAGAAAAAAACAGTCGGTGGTAAGGAAAATAAATGTGGTGTTAAAATACAAATTTAACTTGTGGTGAACCAAGCTAATTAATAGTCCATAATGAATTTGATTAAGAATTACTGTAGCTTGAACCTTGACAGAGCAAATTAAATATAAAAGCTCTGCAAGATTTAAAGGAAAATAAAACTAGAGTGCAAACTATAGTGACTGTTAACAACAAGTTGTATGTGCCTGATTAGATTACGTACAGGTAATAGGGGTTTAACTAAACTGAGTTTTATAAAGCATTGTGAGCATTAGTTAATGGTGAAATATTCAATATTAAAATACTTCGATCGACAATGGGCAGAGACAAATTGCATTGAATATCTTAAGGAATAAGATATTTTTCCCAAGTTTATTGTTTATCTTTTTTTTCATTCTTTATTTAAAGGCTTGACTACAAAATAATAAAAAACGTTCTTACCTTTTTAAGTCTTACACTTGTCTTGTGTGTGTTTCTCCCCTTTATGTTGCCGGTTCCTTGCTCCTAAAGCGAGTTTTGTCTTCTAAAATCTTGTCCTTTAAGCAAAGATTGTAGTACCCCATGGCTGTGTAACAGCTACTGCATCCATCAGTAGGGGCTAACGGATGATGCTACCCAGTCAAGTCTTTAACCCCCCACGCCTATTATAAACATACAGGTTAAGGGCCCTATCTTACACCCGGCGCCAAGCGCGACGCAAGTGTTTTTTGCTAGTTTCAGTCCGACACAGTTATCATTTTCACGTCCTGTGCCACGTTGTTTAAATAGCAAATGCATTTGCGGCCATTTCTGCACCCATGGGCTGCTGGTCTGAAAACGAGGTGTGTTCTGGCACATTGTGGGAGCATTGCTATTTTGAGGCAACAGAAATAGACTGCGCCATAGACCAACTGAAACCTGGTCTAAAGTCAATGGCACAATATTTTTTTTTTGTTATTTAATGAGCGCGTTAGTAATGTGTGCCTCTATGTTTATAATAGGCGTGGGGGGTTAAAGACTTGACGGGTCCACAACTCACGTACACTCTGCTTATTAAAATCACAGGGACGCACAGCAGGACACAAACATGCCGAATTTTTAAAATAAAAGGATTACAATGAAAGATTATTATTGTGTACATAAAGATATGGTGAATCTGGCTTGTCCCGTAGAGGTTCTGCTTGCGCACTTTTACCTCGCGCATGAGCAGATCCGTTTGACCTCTGGAGACGGCTTTGGTCTTTCCACTATCAATTCCGTCATGTAGCAAATCTGCCATGCCGCGAGTGCAACTGGCATTTAAAGGGAATGGGAGATGAGACTCTGATTGGTTTAACGCACGTAAATCCCAAAACACACTCATTACTCATTAAGAGAATAGGGACAACGCTTTTAGACCAAGCACCTGACGCTCCTACCATTTTTCCTGTCGTTAAACTAGCAATGAGTCCATGCGCTTAGATTGTTAAAATAGGGCCCTAAGGATGCATGTTGTACAAAGAAACAGGAAACTGAGGCATTATTATGAGACAACTTCATAATAAAAGTCAAGAAGAAAAAAAGTAATTTTTAAACAAATATTAGAAAAAAAAAATCCAATAAATGTTCCTTTAATGTTGCTGGTGACAGAGGGCAGTAATAAGAATACATGGTACTGTATATTCTAAACATTGTCTTTTTGTAAGCAAAAGAGCTTTGTAAAAGCTTTGGTAAGCTTTGTGGAATTAAATTCTTAATGCTTCCCAACCTTACTCTGCATTCGTACTATAAGTGGCTGTTGCTATTTTCTATATTTTAGTCATGATCATTGCTGTTCATTCTTTACATATATTTTTACCCCATTGTTTTATCTAACTTTTTACATTTTGCCCCACAGTGTGATAAGCATTGACCTTCCTGGCCAGGGCGCATACCATATCTACATGATTCCTTACCATGATGCACAGTTTACCCGCCCATTTGAGGGGGGTGTGGAAGTGCAGATTAACCAGCAGATGTATGTGGCGGTTGAGGTGGAAGGAGTGGATAGAAGTCAGATTGCAACAGTTCTGGACAACTGCTGGGCCACACCAGTTAATGATAGCGAATATCATATTAGCTGGAATCTGATTATTAGAGAGTGAGTAACTGACTTGAAGTTCCATGGTTAACTGGCTACATTTATTGTCATCTCAAAAAGGGAAAACTGTGAAATAATAAAGTGTGGTTTTATTGAATTACTGAAATCCTAAAATAAAGAAAAAATAAAAACAGGAAACAATGCATCACTTGTTCAAAAAGTACAGATAAATAATAAAAAAACATTTCTGCCCAATAAATAATTTTACTTGAAATTTTGGATTGTGTGTTTAAAGGTGCACTCAAAGTGTTATAGGCTTTATATAAGTCCTTATTCACATTTTGTCTGCCTTTTCTAGATGCCACAACCCTGAGGATGGAACAGTGGAGGTTCTACAGAATGGCATTGACACAACAAGCCGTTTCTCCTTTAGGATGTTCACCTTCACAGGAGCTTATGATCACATATTTTTGCACTGTAAGGTTCACCTCTGCCTGGTGCAGAATGGAAGATGTGCACAGGTAAAATATTTAATGACCAAAGTATTTTTTTAGTGATTCACCCTCCAGTAACGTCCAGATAAATTACTGTATGAATATTATAATAAAGAAAACACAATGAAAATTACACTGTAGAATGTGTTCAAGTAATTTTAAATGTCTGTCATTTTCAGTCATGCAACCCTGGACTGAGACGCAGAAGGCGCAGATCTTTGGACTTCCATCACTCTACAGCGATCACCATAGGTCTTTAAGAGAGCTAGATGAACAGATAAATGATGTCAGAAAGATATAACTTTATCATTATAGAGGAAGTGTTATTCAAAACAGTAAACCATACATTTGTTGAGGGTGGGTATTTTATGACTGCATAGTAGACTTGAAATGGTATTTAATTAAATAATTAGTTTTTCTTTTCTTTTTACAGTGTTCATGAAGTAATACTAACAAAAACTAAAACAAAAAAACAAAAAAAAAAGAGTTTGTTTTTCTGCTACTGTATAGATCCCATTGTAGTCGTTTTCTGTTTGTGTGCATTCATTACAGCAAAGTAGTTTGGAGTTATATTTTATTGCACATTTCTTGATGAATAAAATATTTCCTCATGTTTGCATCTGTCACGGTTCTGTATCTTCATCTTCCTCATTGTGTGTGTCCAACCACACAGTTTTGACAACTTCCCATATACAGTAAAAAAAAGAAAAAAAGAAAAATGTTTACCCTTTACTTGAAGCCTTATATATAATGCATTAAAGTATTTTATTTTTAATAAACTTAGCAATAAGTCAGTTAGTCCAATTTCATCCCTGCTAGATATTCCATGGTCAACTGTAAGATGAATTATTGGAAAGTGGGAGCATTTAGGAACAGCAGCAACTCAGCCATGAAGCAAAAGACCACTGAAGTCACAGAGCGGGGTCACCGAGTGCTGAGGCACATGGTGCATAAGAGTCGCCAACACTCTGCTGATTCCATAGCTGAAGACTTCCAAACTTCCACTTGTGTTGATATTGGCATTGGAATCAAGGTTCTTTTCCTGGCATGCAACTTCCTTGATCTCAGTGAAATGCAGAGGATTGCTCTAAGTATATGACTGAAACAGTTGATTTGAATAGCTCACTCAGCTCCACCAATTGATCTAAGTTGTATATGTTTGGTCACCTATCAATCAGGACACAGTCATACATTCATGATGTCAACTCCAAAAAGATTTAACTGTTAAAGGAAAACGCCTCGGTTACGACTGTAACCTCGGTTCCCTGAAGAGGGAACGAGCGTTGCGTCGAAACTGACGCTATGGGGAACGCTTTGCGTGATGACGTCTTGAAGCACATGTAAAATCAGTCCAATGGTGTGGCGGAACGTCAGAGGCGGGTGACGTCACGTACCAGGAAGCTATAAAAGCCGGCCCAAAACAGAAAACGAAAGCTTTCTGAGTCTTCAGTTGCGCTCTGTGTGAAATCTGTCTGTATATTTGGTGTTGTCTGTCTATATCACATATATATATATATTCAGTATGGCGAGCAAGCAGCAGTTTAGAGTGTGTGTCCATCCCTGCCCGCGTTATTTAACGGGAGGTGATACTCACACTCTTTGTGTTGTTTGTTTGGGTGAGGAGAATGCCCAGTCAGCTCTCGAGGGTAGTGCCTGTGTGCATTGCGACGCGCTTCCATTGCGTACGCTCCGATCCCGCTTGGCTCGGTTCAATCCCGATCGCGATCGCAATCCCGATCGCGTTCCC